>CAUHTR010001750.1:37500-71165 GCA_959609185.1 Schmidtea polychroa | reverse complement strand
TTTTATGAAATATTTTTCAATGAAAATTTTAAATGAAAACTTTTATGAAATATTTTTCAATGACAATTTTAGAAAAAAAAAATTTTTCTGAAATAATTTTAGATGGAAATTATGTAAATTAAGGGATACATTTTTAAATTAAAGTAATCAATGGTCTATATTTTAAACTTTTATATTCGGTAAACAAGG
Source organism: Schmidtea polychroa (assembly GCA_959609185.1). Classification (NCBI taxonomy): domain Eukaryota; kingdom Metazoa; phylum Platyhelminthes; order Tricladida; family Dugesiidae; genus Schmidtea; species Schmidtea polychroa. The sequence continues at coordinate 70,976 of CAUHTR010001750.1, read as the reverse complement.
ACTAAATTAAGTAAATAAAGGGTTAAATTAAAGAAATTATGATTATAATTATAATTAGATTTAAAGAATAATTACCTTTTCATTTAACACTACAGTGTTAATTCTTACCATTTTAGAATAATATTTTTTATCAAAGTTCTTATCTTGATTTATTTAATTTTAATTGAATGTAATGACGAAATAGAGCGTGTTGTCTTCAATTTTAATGAATTAATTTGAAAGATTATTTAGATAAATTTTTGTGTTTAAGGTATTCATTAGTAATTAATTTTTTAGTTGATGGTTTTTGTGAATTTTTATCATTTTCGTGAATTTCATGTGGATTGAATGAATATTTAAAAATTTTAAGTTAGTTCTAAGATAAATTTAATTAATTTCTTGATAATTGGATGCATTTTTAATTTTAAATAAAAATTATTTTTAATGATAGTTAGGTTAATAATCACGTGATAGGATATGACTTTGTAATAATATTTTTTTCATATATTTTCTAAGAATTTCATGTTGATTTATTAAAAAATTTAAAGTTTTAATGATGATTTTAATTGAATTTCTTGATAATTTGTTAAATTTTAAATAAAAATTAATTTTTTTTAATGACTGTTAGGTTAATAATTATGTAATTGGTTTAATTTTAGATGACTTTGTAATGCATTTGACTAAATAATTTTTTTCAATAATTTTCTAAGAATATTTACACATTGATGAACTTTTTAAAAAAAACATAAGCTAAGAAACCAGTTAACTTTATCTGGGATAGATATTTTAAATTTACTTGAAATTTATGATTTAGTTTGTTATTATTGCTTGAAAATGATTGGTTGAATCGTTGAAGAATTATGGTCAATCAATATATATCATCTCTAGTTAGGTATTTGATGGGTTAAATATTTGTAGAAAATTTTAGTGAATTTTGATCTTTTACTACGTGAATTTAGATACTAAATTATTTCATAGATGTATTTTGGATGTCGATAACAGTTAATAAAAATTCATATTTTTGAAGAATTCTCTAAGAATTTTAAGAGGATTGATTGAATTAAAGGAGGATTCAAGTGGGTAGAATTAATGGATATAGTCGGATAGATGTTTAAAGGGGTAGAAATATTTGGTGAGAGATCGGATAAGCTGGGATATTATCGGTGAGATTTAATGAGAGATCGGATAAGGTGGGAATATATGATCTTTTAAGGGGGATATAGTTGGTGGGATTTAATGAGAGATCGGTTAAGATGGGAAAATATGATCTTTTGAGGGGATGTAGTCGGTTAAATTTAATGAGGGATGGGTTAAAATGGGAATATATCATTGTAAGGGAGATATAGTCGATTGAATTTAATGAAGGATGGGTTAAGATGGGAATATATCATTGTAAGGGAGATGTTGGTAAAATATCAATGTTTTAAGGGAAATGTCAATACATTAGTCAGTTATGATACAATAATAATGTGAAATTATATCGTTTTATTAGGTTGTGATTAATGCACAGTAAATTAATTTAGAACATTGTTTTATTAAGTAGGGATAATGATCGATTTACTTGGTTTTGACAATGAAATCTTTACAGTTAATTGGGATTGATATCAACTTTAAATTATTTTTATCTTTATTTAGACGGACAACGACAAAAGTTGGAAATATTGATTTAAAACGTCTACTAAAGAAAATTGATCTTTATTGGGAGAAATCTATCGGGTGATTTTAATTAGTAATTAAATCGGTTGGATATCGGTAAAAATGATCATTTGAAGAAATATGGATAAATTTAATCTTTCTATGCAACTACTCAGTTATATTGTACAGTCAAATTTTAAGCAATATTTATTTTAAATTTCGATTACAGTGATTTATTTTTAGAACAAAAATTTAATTATAACTGTTTTTTGTCATTAGACTTTATAAATTGTTTAGAGTTAATGATTTTACATGTTTTATAGGGAAATATTCGTGATAATAGGAATTAAAGATATAATTATAGTCATTTAAACGGGATTTTAAGCAATCTTATTAGTCTGAGGGAAATATATAGCCTTTTAAGGGTATTTATCGATAAAATATTTATCTTTAAAGACATTGATATTTCATGGAAATTTGATGCTTCCTAGATGATTTTAGTAGAAAATTTACTTGGATATACCAATTATTGACATTTAAATGAATCTACTGGTTTATTAGATGTTATCATTAGTTATTTAGTCTCTTTTGGAATTTAATGATAATTATTTTTATTGTAGATTGTTGACTTTGATAATGGTAATGCATTCATACTGAATTTTGTGTATAATTTGAGGAATTAGTAAATAGATTTGAATATACGTGTATTACTTTTAAAAAATAATTAAAATTAATTTATTTCAATTAATTTATTCAATCAAAATAAATTATCTACTAGATCTTATTATCTTTATTATCTGAGTTGATTAACTTGAATGATTTTAGAAAATTTACTTGCATATACCAATTATTGACATTTAAATGAATTTACTGGTTTATTAGATGTTATCATTAGTTATCTAGTCTCTTTTGGAATTTAATGATAATTATTTTTATTGTAGATTGTTGACTTTGATAATGGTAATGAATTCATACTGAATTTTGTGTATAATTTGAGGAATTAGTAAATAGATTTGAATATACGTGTATTACTTTTAAAAAATAATTAAAATTAATTTATTTCAGTTAATTTATTCAATCAAAATAAATTATCTACTAGATCTTATTATCTTAGTTATTATCTTAGTTGATTAACTTAAATGATCAGTATTTTTTTTTATTTACTGGATGATTAATGACTAGAATTTAAAGTTCTTTCGTCCATTACATTTTGTTATTTATTATGTTTTGAATAATTTAAATTTTTACAATGATTTATTTAATTTTTATCTAGTTATTGCAAAATCATACAAGTACTGGTAATCAGTTAATTAATGAATTGCATTTTTTTTATTAATTTTTCATCCAATTTTTCAAGTGAAGAGTATTTTCTTTTAAAGATCAATTTGTTATTACATAGTTGTTGGTTGTAAGTATCTGGTTGTTAATATTTGGTATCTGATTGATAGAGTTTAGTTGTAGATGATGACAAGAATATATTGCATGTGATGAAGAATATTTTGTATTTAATTGCTATTATTTTTATGTGTTGTTAGTTGATTGTTGGTACTTGGTATCTTGTATTTGGTAGTTGGTACAGTGTTGTTTACTGATTGTTGTCATATAGTTGTATATATTTGTTAATTTCTCGATAGGTTTTGATGGTGGTTGTTAGTACATGGTTGTAAGTGTTTAGTATTTAGTTGTTTGAAACCTAGTGGTAGCTAATTAATGAGTAGGGGGGGGGGTTGAGAGTGATCAATATTGTAAGTGAAGATGATTTTCTTTTAAAGATATATTTGTTATTACTTGATTGTTTTTACTTGGTTGTTAGTACATGTTCGTTAGTTATTGGTTGTTGGTACTAATTTGTTGGTATCTTGTATTTGGTAGTTGGTACAGTATTGTTTACTGATTGTTGTTATATAGTTGTAGGTTGATAATGCTTAGTACCTGGTTGTTGTTGGTTGTTAGTACTTGGTAGCAGGTAACTGGTTGTTAGTATCTAGTAGCTAGTTAATGGGTAGGTGGTGGTTGAGTGTTTTCAATACCCTTAGGACCAGTACCCTTACGACCAGTACCCTTAGCGGGTCAAAACAACCTGTCGGATAGACTAAGAGTATATATAATAAAACTGATCAACAATAAGTAGTTATTGAATGTGATTTTTACTTTGCAATAATAAGTCAGTAGTTATCAATTAAAAGAAGAATGTTTGTAAATTAGAATTCATTAGTATTTCATTGTAATTTAAATTATTTTGAATTCCAAGTAGTGATGAGTTGACAATTATTCATTTTTTGATGAAAATCAACATTTTTGTTAAATTTAGACATTTTGAAAAGATTTTTTCTACTGATTGTAATTAAACATATTTTTGAAGACAGATAAAAAATTAATTTAAAAATCATTTGATAAAATACAATAAAGAATACTTAGTTGGTTGTTAGTACATAGTTGTAGGTACTTAGTAGTTGGTTGTAGGTACTTGGTATCTAGTTGTACCTGATAGTTGTTGGTATCCGATTGTTTAATTATTATTATTATTATTATTAATATTATTATTATTATTATTATTTTTATTAATATTAATATTATTTTTATTATGATTATAATTATTATTATTTTTATTAATATTATTATTATTATAATTATTTTTATCAATATTATTATTATTTTTATTATTATTATTATTTTTATTTTTTATTATGATTATCATTATTTTTATTATTATAATTATTATTAATATTTTTATTATTTTTTATTATTATTTTTTATTATTATACTTATTATTATTTTTATTAATATTAATATTATTTTTATTATGATTATTATTTTTATTAATATTAATATTATTTTTTTTATGATTATTATTATTATTATTAATATTAATATTATTATTATTATTATTACAATTATTTTTATCAATATTATTATCATTATTATTATTATTATTATTATTATTATTATTATTATTATTATTATTATTATTATTATTATCATTATTATTATTATTATTATTATTATTATTATTATTATTATTATTATTATTATTATTATTATTATTATTATTATTATTATTATTATTATTATTATTATTATTATTATTATTATTATTATTATTATTATTATTATTATTATTATTATTATTATTATTATTATCATTATTATTAATATTAATATTATTTTTATTATTTTTTATTATTATTTTTATTATTAATTTTTATTATCATTGAAATTTGCATCTAAATTTGCCTTTGAAAATTATTTCATTAAAATTTCCATTTAAATTTGTCTTTGACAATTATTAATTCATTAAAATTTCTATTTAAAATTAGCTTCAAAAATTATACCATAAAAATTTCTATTCAAATTTAACTTTAAAAAAAATATTTCATAAATATTTTCAATAAAAATTAACTTAAAAAAATTATTCCATAAAAGTTTCTATTAAAATTTGACTTTAAAAAATTATTTCTTAAAAATTTTATTTTAAATTTTTGTTTCTCAGAAGCGGTTGGTTATTCCAACTTTTTGTTTATAAATTTTAATTTAAAGTTTTGAACCTATAATTTAATAATAAAACATTAATTTACCTATTTATCCTTGTATTACTTTATTTAAATTTTTTTTACCATAATTTACAACCAAATTTAGCCTTTATTTTCATATTTAACCAATAATTTCATGTAGTGAATGATTAATTGACAATGATTTGCATCTTTAATTACTATTGAAAAATAATACATAAAACTTTCCATCTAAAATTAACATTGAAAAATAATTCATAAAAATTAACTTAAAAAATAATTATTTCATTAAAATTTTCATCTAAAATTAACATTGAAAAATATTTCATATAAATTTTCATCTGAAATTAACATTGAAAATATTTCATAAAAATGTCTATTAAAAATTATCTTAAAAAATATACGTTAAAAATTTTCATTTAAAATTTTCAATTCTCAATCACCAACTATTATTCCAACTTTTTGTAAATAAATTTTAAAATCTAACTTTAACTTTTTTTACTTATTACATTACTTAAATTTACTTATTTAACTTTAATTTAAAGTTTGTTTTTTTTACCATTGATTACTTAATTTTAAATTTTGAACCTTAATTAACTTTAATTTTATTTTTTAGAACCTTAATTTAGTTAATTGAGCCCATTGATTACTTTAATTTAAATATTTGGACCTTAATTTACTTATTTGAACTCATTGATTGCTTTAATTTTAAATTTTAGACCTTAATTAACTTATTTGAACCCGTTGATTAATTTAATTTAATTTTTTTTTAGAACTTTAATTAACTTATTTGAACCCATTGATTACTTTAATTTAATTTTTTTTAGAACCTTAATTAACTTATTTGAACCCGTTGATTAATTTAAATTAATTTTTTTTTAGAACCTTAATTAACTCATTTGAACCCATTGATTACTTTAATTTAATTTTTTTTTTGGATCTTAATTTACTAATTTGAACCTTATTTTACTTATTTCAGCCCATTGATTACTTTAATTCAATTATTAGACCCATCATTTACTTTAGTTTAAAATTTTGGACCTTGATTTACTTTAATTTCATAATTTAGCCTTTAATTTACTTATTTAACTTTAAATTAAAATTATTGACCATTGATTACTGTAATTCAATTTTTAGACCCATTATTTAATGTAATTCAAAAATTTGGACCATAATTTACTTTAATTTAAAAATCTTAATCCATAATTTACTGTAATCCAATTTTTAGACCCATAATTTGCTTTATTTTAAAAAATTTACCATGTTTTTTAGTGTAGACCACCTTTTTGTATTGAAAATAACCTGAGACCTTGAATTACCATACTTTTTTAGTGTAAACTGTCTTTTTGTATTGAAAATCCTAGGACTATGGAGACCCCCCCTCACTATAGTCTGAATAATCCTTGGCTTTTTTAGTGGAGACTACCTTTTTCTATTGAAAATATCCTGAGACCTTAAATAACCATGGCTTTTTTAGTGATAATCAGATTTTGTATTGAAAATCCCAGGACCAAGGAGACCCACCCAAATAATACTGACTTATCCTTTGCTTTTTGTATTGAAAATATCCTGAGACTTTAAATTGCCACTGTTTTTTAGTGTAAACCGTCTTTATGTATTGAAAATCACAGGACCATCGAGACCCCCTCACTATAGTCTGAAAATTCCATGCTTTTTTAGTGTAGACTATCTTTTCTATTGAAATTCTCAGGACCAAGGAGACCGACCCAAATAATACTTATCCTTGGCTTGTTTATTGAAAAATAATTTTTGTATTTAAAATCCCAGAAAACATTGGGCATTACGGCAACAATTATGTAATCAAAAAATGTCTACGGAAAAAGTTATGCAATCAAAAGTTTGCAACATTTTTTACATTTTTATCCGCAATCTTGATGCTATGACGAAACATAGGATGACTACAATAAGTTATCAATCTTTTTCTATTGTTGCATAATCTCAAATTTATACGTTTCTTCAGGTTTTCCACAGTTTTACCGTATAAACTGTTGTTCTTTAACTTATAATAATCTCGCTGAAATGAATCTGTACTAGCTGCTCTCATTTGAGTATTGTAATCAATATATCCTTTGAAAATAGCCACTTGTTTGAATTCTACAGCACGATTAACTTTTGTGACTTTTGCGCCGTAACTCAACCATTCTGTCAAAACCCTACTATTAATCACATGATTGATCTTTGGTTCGTGTGTTAATAACAACTTTTCAACTTTCCTAGCAGGTGGATAACAAAGCTCAGGAGCTATAGGTAAATCATCTATTTTATCTTGTAAACTACCAGGAATGACGATATTAACCTCCAAAACATATCCACGATCTCAATCAAACTCATCTCCATTCACAATTTTTTTAATAATAATATCCATTTCATTCTGATTTTCTAATCATCTGAACTCACCAACAGGAAGATTTTGTGACAGAGCCCATCCATATAAATTATTAACATCTATGTATGACATTTGTGTTGATTCATCACCTTCAACATGGTGTTTGTTGATAAATGTCATTCCACCACGAATACCAGCTTCAAATAAACGGTAAAGCTCTGGATCTTGAATATATCAAAAATATCGGCCAACAGAAAACATTCAGCTTGAGATATACTAGCATGTAATCTAGCAGTGTCTCACAGTTGTATTGTTGCCATATTCGATTTGCATGTATATAATCTTCTTGACTAACTCCTTCCCAAATTGCAGGTAATTTTGTTATTGACTGTAAAACATCCATTGACGTAGCCATATCATAAGGAAAAATGGTTTTACAAGTCATCATCTGTGATTCGAAAACACCTGAGGTCAGTGGAAGACATGGCAAGTTTTTTGATAAATTTACCAAGCTGCTATTTAAAAATTGTAAAGAATCAATGAATCTAATTCTTCTGCCTTTCGATGTCGCTGTAAGTGTGAGAAACTTTTCTTTGATTGAGGAATAACATTTAAATTCCAATCTGGGAATTTTCCAATTGCATATTTTAATATATGATGAATGTCATATCCACGAAGATTGTGAAATACAACAGGTAAAGACGGATTGATTCTTCTAGCCAAATTACAATCTTGACATGCCCCTCAGAGATATTGACCAATAAAATTACCATGATCTCGAACAGGTATATTGATAATCTTTTTACAAAGGTAGCAATGAGTTTGGTTCGTGAATTCTTCCTGCTGTTCCCGAGCGAGTTCCATCATTTCTTTTGATCCCTTAATTTTATACCACGGATAAACTATGTCTGTAGCTATATCATCCAATGCTTGTATAAACTGAATGATACAGTTTTTCCCAACAAATGTTTCATTTCGAAACGGATGACCCTGATGAAGAAGCACAAATTCAGATGCAATCGGCTCATGTTTTTGGAAGTGTTTGTCATCTAGAGTTGATATAGATTCAAAGTCCGCGTAGACAACAAACTGCTGTTTTATAGTTTTACTCCAGTTTTTAAATTCGATATATTTATTCTCTGGCATTGAGTATAGAGTCGTCTGCTCCACATTCTTCCTACAAAGACCTATATGTCTTTCAAAAGCAAGACGTTTTCGAAACCCGTGAAGACATGTATGACACCATTGTGATTGGATTCTGAGTCTTTCTACTCTATCTCTGTAATTGAGCAGTCGATCGAGATTAGTTACAGCCAAAAAATGATAATTTAATTCTAAAATTTAGTTAATATTTTTAATGATTAAAGGAAATATTACCTTCTTCAATCAATAAGAGATATATCTGAGATCCCGTCGAAGTACTTCTATATACCAAGTCAACGAACGGATTCTTGAAAATATTTTCACTCTTATGTTTAATTGGATCTTTAGTATATTTGAGAACATTGATCACTAGATTAGGATTCATTGCTTCAAATTGGCAAATGTTAACCAACTTCACTGGAAACCATTCTGATTTCCATTTTAACTCTAAATAATATATAATAGTAATTATTAGAAATATTATAAAATAACGCTTTATATATTTAGAATGATATAAATATATATTACCACTTAAATTATATTTCATTACTCTTTCTCTGTGACGTTTTATGTCTACAAAATGTAACACAGGCAGTATAGTATGCTATATAAAAACAGAATTGATCATTGTTTTGAACATTAATAGCCTGACAGTTTTTCATGTAATTTGGCGTTTTAATGTAACTTGAACCTAAGTAAATAACTTGAAAATTAAACATAATAATTTGTTGCAATAATAATTATTAAACATTATTATTCGTCAAATGCATATCGCAACTGCTCCGTCTACAAATGAATATAAATCGAAACAAGCACTTTAACAATTAAATTTATGTGAATAATAAAATATATATTGTGAATAATTTGACTTAGTTAATTAAAATGTGTTTTATCATTTAATAATTCATTTGTCCAATTATTTTAGATAATTAGTTTCAAGTGGAAATTATTATTTTTCATGAAAAACTTTGTTTTGTTTTGAAATCTTAATGCCCATTTTATTTTAAATTAACAAAGCGTTATTTTATAATAATTCTAATAATTACTAATTAAAATTTTGTTCAAATTGAAATGTTATTGTTACAATTTACACTCTTGTTAGAATATATTAAATTTAAATGTAAAATAATAATAATAATAAAAAATAAATAATTAAATAATTAATTAAAAATTAATTAAGAAAAAAAAGTAATAATAATAATAAAATATTAATAAATAAATACAATAATAATATTAGTAATAATTAAAATTTATTAAGAGAAACCAAAAAAAAATCAATTAAATAACGTAAGTGTTAGCCGCAACAACGTCGAATTCATGTTCAATCTCCATAATTAATAAATTAACCAAATAAAATTACTAAATTAATTTTATTCACAAAACTGCGCTTTTTTTGTAATATTCAAACAATCTGTTCGAGGCTTTTTTTATTATTTTAATTTTGATGCTGATTTCAATGCTGGTTTAATTTATTTTAATATTTAATATATTTTAATTTATTTTTATATTTTAAACTTACTTCAATTTATTAATTTAAATATTTATATAAAAATTTATGTAATCTGATACATACAATTCAAATGTTTATTAGCAATATTCAGTTTTAACTGAAACGTGAATTCTACCCTTCATCCCCCTTCTTTAAATTCTTTAATCTTTTCAATATTCCTGATTAAAGACTTCCAACTTTTATCTCTCAGCATATAACTGCGATCGTGTATTCGTTTTGTTACCGTGTATGGTCCTTCATATCTATCTTGATCCTTGTTTCGTATTTCTCGTTTGATTAACACTTTGTCTCCAATATCCAACCTCCTTGCAGTTGTTGTTTCCTCATTTTGTCTTTTACTTTCAATTTTCAATGCGATATCGTTCCTGTTGATTCTACTATCATTATACCATTTTGATCTATCAATTTTCCTACCAAAAATAATTTCAGCTGGGCTTACTCCCGTTGTTTTTTGGATTGTTGCGTTGAGTGTATATTCTATATCTGGGATAAGGTCTGCCCAGTCTTTTGTATTTCCGTCTTTCAGCGATGCATTAATAAAATCTCTTATTGTCCGGAATTGTCTTTCGATTATACCATTCGTATTATGATGGTATGGACTCGAATACACTATCTCGAACCCTCTATTTTTGCTTATATTCTTTATGCTATTAGCTTCGAATGTTTTCCGTCAATCTACGTGTAGTTCTTTGGGTGCCCCAAATTTTAGAATCCAGTTGTTTAACAATATCTTCCCAATTGTATCTTCATCCTGTTTATTTATAGCTGTTAGCAAGATGTATTTGCTGTAATGGTCGATTATTGCGCAAATGTATCTTTTCCTGTTAAATGTTTCTTTCATTGGGCCACATATGTCCATATATATTTTCTCGAAGGATTCGGATGCTTCAAGTACTTTTGGTTTCTCTTTCATCTTTGTAGTTACGACTTTAACTTTTTGGCACGATTCGCAATTTGATATTGTCGTTTTACTTCCTTTATTAGATCTCTCATATCAAAATTGTTTTGTATGTATTTGATAACTTTGTCAACTCCAGCATGGCACAGTAATAGATGTGTTTTGTTAATCATTTCTCTTCTTTTGCTCTCTGGTATCCATATTCTTTTATCTTTGGTATAAATAATATTATTCTCTATTATAAACCTTCCACTCGTTTGCGTTCTTATTTTATTTTTAATCTCCTCTATTTCATCACTATTCATTTCCCATTCCTCTCTTTTGTCTTCAGTCATTATATTTAACAATCTGGTTTTCATTCTTCCCATTTTAGGATTATCGTGTTCCATAAGGCATTGTACACATGTGCCACACGTTTTCCTCGATAACATGTCTGCGTTAGTATGTAGTGTACCCTTTCTAAATTCCATTTTTATATCAAGGCTACTTAAATAGTTTATCCAGGTCTGGAATTGAGCTGTAATTGGCTTCTTCGTGGTTAGCATAAATGTTATTGCTTTATGATCTGTACGTAGTGTAAATCTTTTTCCATATAAATAGGGATTGAAATGCCGACAAAAATAATATATAGCCAGGAGTTCCTTTCTTGTAATACAATAGCCTCTTTCGTGGTCATTCATCGCATGTGAGCCATATGCGATAACTTGCTCATATCCCATGTCATTCTTCTGTGATAAGACTGCGCCGATTGTATCGAAACTTGCATCCGTATCCAGTATGAATTCTTTCTTAAAATCCGGAAATACCAAAATCGGTGCGGTTATTAATGTCAACTTCATATTCTCAAAAGTCTGCTCACAATTTCCATTCCATATTATTTTGTCGCTATTTTTACCACATATACTCTCTAAAGCTCTTGCCTTCTTTGCGTATTCTTTAATAAATTTTCGATAATACTTGCAAATACCCAAGAAACTCCTTATATTTTTCACACATTTCGGCCTTTGAAATGATTGAATAGCTTCAATTTTGCTCTGATCCGTTTGGATGCCGTCTCTATTTATAATATGGCCTAAGAATTTCACTTCGCTTTTCAATATTTGACATTTTTCAGGATTAATTCTTAGTTTAGCTTCTGCGATTTTCTGCAATACTCTTTCCAGCAGTTTATAGTGTTTTTCCATTGTGTTAGAAAAAATTAATATATCGTCCAGATAAACCATTACCCCATCTTTCCATAAATCCTTTAATATCTTCGTCATGAGCTCTTGAAAAGTTCCTGGTGCTGCCGAGATGCAAAACGGCATTCGGTTGAAACAGAATTGCCCCTCTTTCGTTGAAAAAGCTGTTTTCTCCTGTGAATCTCTATCCAACTTCACCTGATAGTATGCGTTTCCAAGGTCAATAGAACTAAAATATCTAGTACCATGCAAAGCATCTAAGATCTCGTCGACGTTAGGCATCGGGAACGCTTGTCTTTCAGTAATTTTGTTAAGTTGTCTAAAGTCCAAACAGAGTCTGATATCCTTTTTTTCCTTTTTCCAAACGCACACTAAAGAGGTATTCCAAGGTGAATTACACTTCCTTATAATATTATTATCCTCCAGATTTTCAATGGCCATGTTTATTTTCTCTTCCAAGTTTATAATCTGTCTTCTGGGCTTTATCATTATTGGTCCGCCATTTGTTTCAATTTTATGTTGAATTAAATCAGTGCATCCAACATCCCACTTGTCAGCCATGAAAACACATTTATTTTATCTTGATAATTTCTACAAGCAATTTATCTTCTTTTACTTTCAACTTCTCTATCGCATGTTGGAATCTTTCTTCATTTGTAATATTCCTCCCAAATTTAGCATCAATTTCACATATACGTTCGTTAGATATCATTTCACCTTCTTGAATCCACCTTAATTCAATACCGAATTGTTTCTGTAATTCTATACCCCCAATAACATCTGGGACAATGTTTTGTACGATGGTAAAGGTCACTATTTTTGTTAGCTTCCCTATCTTTACCTCAATTTGAACTTTTCCTATAGTCTCCAATTTACTGTCATTTGCACACCTTAGCATTTCATCTGTTTTTATTATCTCGACTTTGTCCAATTTATCCAGTACTGCTTTAGACATTACATTAACTCGTGCTCCTGTATCTAACAGACACTCGATTCCGCGCCCCTGAATTTCAAGTGTTATACTTGGTCTACCTTGCATTTTATGATAAGTCATACGAGGTCCTTTCCATTCGTCTTTCGTAAATATATTTTGTTCCACTTTGTTCTTTATACTATTGGAAATTTCATTAATCCACTCAATCTTATCTTCATTCATATCAAATGACTTTTTTAGGAAACTATATACTTTTTCTCCTGTTCTTTCATCGCTACACATTATTTTGCTGTTTTCATTTCTATGATCTATACTGCTACTTTTATAAACATTAAAATCAGTTTTATCATCCATATTATTACATAAATCTTTACTAAAATAATTAAAATTATCTGCACTATTCAAATTATTTACATTATAAAAATTATTTACATTATTATAACCAGGATTTCATCAAAATCAAAATTACCTAATAAATGGATCCTATCATCGCCTCCTGTGATGGAGCTTCCTCGTTTGGGTATTGCATTTCGTCGTATTTCTCTTCGGCTTCACTTGAAAAATTCAGTTGATAGTTAGCATCTTGATTTCCAATTGCTGTCACCTCTCTTCTGTTATACTGATTGTTCTGTTGAAATCGGCCCCCTTTATTTCGGTGTGCTGCATTATTGCTTCCGTAATGATTCATTTTCGGCTTAAATCTTTCTAGGTTTGTATAGCATTCAGTTTCTTTGTGACCTTGTAGATGACATCTCCTACACTGAATGTTTGGACATTCTCGGCGTACGTGTCCATATAATCCACATCCAAAACACTGAATCCTCCTCTTCATAGTACATTCTTGGCTTAAATGGCCTGGTTTTTGGCATGTCCAGCATACGACGTTCTTAGTCGCTTCCAATGGTTTTGACATTGGCATCGTATTTGTCTGTGCGGGTCTTTGAACAGCATCTCTGTAGGTTTTGACAAGTTTCATATATGTTATAGGTCGGATGGAGTTATCATGGTTTATAGCTTTATTCACTTTCTCAACTTTTCTAATTGTGCTTTTAATTTCTTCTGACGTCTTTAGTTCTTGCATTTCTATTTCCTTTTTAACTTTTTTCTCTCGAGCCCTATTCATGAGCAGGCACTTTTTAATTTCTTCTTCGTTCCACTCATGTCGCAGTAATCTTTTGGTTAATTTCTCTACTTTTTCGATAAAGCGGTCTGCTGAATCGGATCCTTGTTCATAATTTAGAGCTTCCTTTAAGTCTTCGAATAATGATTTTGGCCTCGAAAATGCTGATCTGAGCTTCTCTTCAAATGTTTTTCCTTCTGCTTTTTCATATTCATCGTATAATGGTTTATCCAACAGTGTGGTAACCAGAATCATCTGCATCTTGACAGATGTTTTCGTAATATTAAAAAATTTTGGCATTCTTTGATGAATTCTTCCAGGTCGTCGTCTCTGTGTAAACTTTCTGGTAGAAACCTGCTAATCAATAGTTTTGTTGGCGTGGTCACCATGTTAGCCGCAGCAACGTCGAATTCATGTTCAATCTCCATAATTAATAAATTAACCAAATAAAATTACTAAATTAATTTTATTCACAAAACTGCGCTTTTTTGTAATATTCAAACAATTTGTTCGAGGCTTTTTTATTATTTTAATTTTGATGCTGATTTCAATGCTGGTTTAATTTATTTTAATATTTAATATATTTTAATTTATTTTTATATTTTAAACTTACTTTAATTTATTAATTTAAATATTTATATAAAAATTTAAGTAATCTGATAAATACAATTCAAATGTTTATTAGCAATATTCAGTTTTAACTTAAACGTGAATTCTACCCTTTCAGTAAGAAATTAAAATAAAATATTAATAAAATAATTAATTATTTCAATTTAATAAATTAAAAATTAACTAAAGTAATTAACTAAAATAAAAACATAATAAAACAATTAATGAATAAAATTAAAAAATGAAATAAAAGTAATTAAATAAAAATTAAATTAAAAAAAATAAATGATTCAATTGACCTATATTTGATCTGGACATATTTCATGACCTTGAAATTGAAAGTGTCCTGGAGTCCTCACATCCTACTACATTAGTCATACAACCCACTTACGCACCAGACAATTTTATTACCACTCTTGAATTTTAGCCCTTCTCATCTTATTTAAAAAGGTAAAATAATTGTGTCAGTTTGGGCGTTTCCAAATGATGATCAACCACAATAACCACCGCGTATGTAAAAACAATTTTATTACCTTTAGTTTAATTTTTCAGCTTTACTTGTTTATGTTGTGTCTTACTTGTCTATTTTATTTTTTACATTACTATTTACATTTTATATGTTTTTTATAATGCATGCCTTATACCTTTCGGTTACCATGGAATTATTTCGCTAATTACTAATTTATCATTTTACTCAACATAATTACATTTCTTTATGGATAACTTACTAATATCCTTCCTTAACCTTCCTGGCACAAATAATGCATATATCTCTATTTACCTTCTTGCCAATGACATAAATATCTACATGGAATTATCATCATTCTTCTCTCTCACTCTTGCCACATGAAATATTTTGTTAATCTTCCACACTCGTTGTTCAATTTACTTTTTTAATTTGTCTTTTATTCTTTTATTTTATTCTTTGAATTTTTGTTATTGAATGTTAAATTTCGCATTCTTCATTCTTAGGTATTGAAATTGATAGATTCTATCCATATTCCTCTATATATTTGATGTTAATTACCATTTCATTAGGCACAGGCTCTCAGGATAAGGTCTTGGTGTTGCTATTTATTTGTCTTTAATATCCGTTATTTGCACTGTCTTCTGATTGATCTGTAAGAATGAATTGTCCTGAAGATTTAAAAAGTTTCTTAGTTTGTTAATTATTTCCTCGAGTGGTTTATATATTTATAAATGTTTTTTGTTTTTGGTGATGGTCATTCAATTCATATTTCTTGTCATACATCCTCATTCTACATTGCACCATACACTTTTATTCGTGTTTCTCAAATATTTCTTCGTTATCTCATTCTATTCATTCTCTAAATCAGTGATTTCCAACCTTTTCATGCTTGTGACACACTTTTTAGACTTCCATCATTTCGCGACACAGCAAATCAGTTTTACCAGAAAACCAGACGTCATACAACTTAAGTAGTATGTAGTAAGGACTCCAGCGCACTTTCAAGTTCATGGAATATCAAGATCAAATATAGACCAATCGAATCATTTATTTTTTAAATTAACATTTTATTTAATTACTTCTTTTTAATTTTTTCTTTTTAATTTTATTAATTAATTATTTTATTATGTTTTATTTTAATTTATTACATTTAATTAATTTATTAGTTTATTAATATTTTATTTTAATTACTTACGCTATTTAATTATTATTATTATTATTATTATTATTATTATTATTTTTTTTTTAATTTTTTTTTTAAATTTAAATTTTATTTAATTACTTCTATTTATTTTTATTTATTTATTTTTTTTTCTTTTTTAATTTTCTTAATTAATTATTTTATTATGTTTTTATTTTAGTTACTTACTTTAGTTAATTTTTAATTTATTACATTTAATTAATTAATTAGTTTATTAATATTTTATTTTAATTATTATTATTATTATTTATTTTATTTATTTATTATTATTTTTTTTTCATTTATTTTTATTATTATTATTATTTTTTTTTTAAATTTTACATTTACATTATATTCTAACAAGAGCGTAAATTATAACAGTAATGTTTCAATTTGAATAAAATTTTAATTAGAAATTATTTAATTTATTATAAAATAAAACGCTGAGTTAATTTTAGATAAACCGGATATTAATTTTTTCGGAAAAAAAATAAATAAATAAATAAAATAAACACGAAAATAATATTTCTTACTTGAAACTAATTATCTAAATTAATTGGACAAATGAATAATTAAATGATAAAACACATTTTAATTAACTAAGTCAAAAATTCACAATATATATTTTATTATTCACATAAATTTAATTGTTAAAGTGCTTGTTTCGATTTGCATTCATTTCTAGACATAGCAGTTGCAATATGCATTTGACGAATCTTATAGTGACCGTAGGCATAGCTTTCATTAGAATTGAACTAATACCTTTTATCATCCAAACATTGGAGAGCTCGTTTTTCTGTAATGAAAGTATACAACTGATGATTAACACTTCCTATTCTCTTTTATTGGATGCTCACTGTTCCACCATCAGTATACACTTTTTTATAGGCTTCATGGGTGATATTAGAATTTGTAAGACTTATTCCTTTGGCTTTTAGAGTGTTTTTATCGCCTTGGAGTGAGTAGCACTTGAGTCGAAGAAACACCCATTCTTTATATTGATTTCCTTTATTCTCATCCTTGAATTTCCCGATTACCGAACAAATTTTATCTGAGAACAATGGATCAGTCACTGGATAATTTGAAGTATCTAGGAGCCCATCGGCAATCATTTTTGGATACAGTTGTAAGCGTAAATCAACATTTTTACACTCTAAAAAGAAGGAATCTGTGTCACCGGCTACGATATTAATTTGACAATTGAATTCTTCTCTATAACTCTGTAGTTCTTTATATTGAAACTGGTACATGCGAAGTTTAGATAAATCAAGTACGGTTTGTCCAATATACATTGGTCTATCTAAACACACCATTTCCTTATCAAGTATAACAGCAATGAGATCATCCGCAATCTTGATGATACGACGAAACATAGGATTACTACAATAAGTTATCAATCTTTTGCTTTTGCTGCATAATCTCAAATTTATACGTTTCTTAAGGTTTTCCACGGTTTTACCGTATAAACTATTGTTCTTTAACTTATAATAATCTCGCTGAAATGAATCTGTACTAGCTGCTCTCATTTGAGTATTGTAATCAATATAGCCTTTGAAAATAGCTACTTGCTTGAATTCTACAGCACGATTAACTTTTGTGACTTTTGCGCCGTAACTCAACCACTCTGTCAAAATTCTACCATTAACTACATAGTTTTTCTTAGGCTCATGAGTTAACAACAGCTTTTCAACTTTACTACCAGGTGGATAACAAAGCTCAGGAGCTATAGGTAAATCATCTAGCTTATCTTGTATACTATCAGGAATGACGATGTCAACCTCTAGAACATATCCACGATCTCCATCAAACTCATCCCCATTTGTACATCTTTCAACAATACCATTCATTTCAGTCTGATCATTTATCCATCTAAATTCACCAACAGGAAGTTTTTGCGACAGCGCCCATCCATATAAATTATTAACATCTAGGTATGACATTTGTGTTGATTCATCAGCTTCAACATGATGTTTGTTGATAAATGTCATTTCACCACGAATACCAGCTTCAAATAAACGGTAAAGCTCTGGATCTTGAATAAGTTCTACCGGTTCAGGTAACTGTTTAATAGCTGATGCCCAACTTAATCCGGGTATGGAAACAAACGATAGAGCCTCAAGTCCATCTTCCTCAAATGTTTTTTCTCTGAAAGCTTCAAAAACATCGGCCAACAGAAAAACATCCAGCTTGAGATATACTAGCATGTAATCTAGCAGTGTCTCACATTTGTGTTGATTCATCACCTTCAACATGGTGTTTGTTGATAAATGTCATTCCACCACGAATACCTAGCTTCAAATAAACGGTAAAGCTCTGGATCTTGAATATATCAAAAATATCGGCCAACAGAAAACATTCAGCTTGAGATATACTAGCATGTAATCTAGCAGTGTCTCACAGTTGTATTGTTGCCATATTCGATTTGCATGTATATAATCTTCTTGACTAACTCCTTCCCAAATTGCAGGTAATTTTGTTATTGACTGTAAAACAACCATTGACGTAGCCATATCATAAGGAAAAATGGTTTTACAAGTCATCATCTGTGATTCGAAAACACCTGAGGTCAGTGGAAGACATGGCAAGTTTTTTGATAAATTTACCAAGCTGCTATTTAAAAATTGTAAAGAATCAATGAATCTAATTCTTCTGCCTTTCGATGTCGCTGTAAGTGTGAGAAACTTTTCTTTGATTGAGGAATAACATTTAAATTCCAATCGGGGAATTTTCCAATTGCATATTTTAATATATGATGAATGTCATATCCACGAAGATTATGAAATACAACAGGTAAAGACGGATTGATTCTTCTAGCCAAATTACAATCTTGACACGCTGCTCCGAGATATTGACCGGTAAAATGATCATGATCCCGAACAGGTATATTGATAATCTTTTTACAAAGGTAGCAATGAGTTTGATTCGTAAATTCTTCCTGCTGTTCCCAAGTGAGTTCCATCATTTCCTTCGATCCATTAACTTTATACCACGGATAAACTATGTCTGTAGCTATATCATCCAATGCTTGTATAAACTGAATGATACAGTTTTTCCCAACAAATGTTTCATTTCGAATCGGACAACCTTGATGAAGAAGCACAAAATCAGATGCAATCGGCTCATGTTTTTGGAAGTGTTTGTCATCTAGAGGTAATATTGATTCAAAGTCCGCGTAGACAACAAACTGCTGTTTTATAGTTTTACTCCAGTCTTTAAATTCGATATATTTATTCTCTGGCATTGAGTATAGAGTCGTCCGCTCCACATTCTTCCTACAAAGACCTATATGTCTTTCAAAAGCAGGACGTTTTTGAAACCCATGAAGACACGTATGACACCAATGTGATTGGATTCTGACTCCTTCTACTCTATCTCTGTAATTGAGCAGTCGATCGAGATTAGTTACAGCCAAAAAATGATAATTTAATTCTAAAATTTAGTTAATATTTTTAATGATTAAAGGAAATATTACCTTCTTCAATCAATAAGAGATATATCTGAGATCCCGTCGAAGTACTTCTATATACCAAGTCAACGAACGGATTCTTGAAAATATCATTAGTTTTTTGTTTAATTGGATCTTTATTATATTTGAGAACATTGATCGCTAGATTTGGATTCATTGCTTCAAATTGGCAAATGTTAACCAACTTCATGGGAAACCATTCAAATTTCCATTTTAAGTCTTAAAAATAAAATTCAATGATTTATGACATTTATAAATATATATATATTACCACTTAAGTTATATTTTGTTGTTCTTTCTCTATCCCGACGTATGTCATCATAATGTAATACGGCCAGTATGCTATATAAAAAGCAGAATTGATCATTATTTTGAACATTAACTAAAGCCTGACAGTTTTTCAGGTAATTTGGCGTTTTAATGTAACTTGAACCTAAGTAAATATCTTGATTTATACATATAATAATGTAAATAAACTTACCAGATACATGTATTATATCTGATAATTTAGTTAAAATCATAGTAACTTCTAATATTTTATGAATTCTCCACCCACTACTTTGTTGAGTGTATTTCTCCAACTTTTCTTTTAATTTTTCAATTCCATCATTAATAAATGAAGATGACATTGTAATTGCTTTATTCGACAAACACCATTTTTTAATTTCACAATCCTCTTTGATAAACTCTGCACAAAGTCCAAATTGGATTTTTACTGTACCCATTCGTTGAATATGATCTTCTATTTCTTTGATGAGACAATCTGGAACAACAATGTCAGGAGAATTAATTGCAGATACATCGCTTGTCAATTCAACACGAGAACCATTTAAGTCAGACTCCCGACGTGGACACAATTGTATGTTAGAGTCTCCATTTCCGTAAAATATTGACTTTCGTTTTGTGGTGCTAGAGTTTTGTCTAATTATATTTATAATTAATATTAAACAACTTAAATAACATAACTTGTAACATATTCTTTAATCTGCTTAGGATCGTATGATGTGTTCATTTTCGATTGTACTATAAAAAAATTAATAATTGTTAATAGTAGAAAGAGTATTACTTTTAGTGATCATCCTGCTCTTCGTTTCTTCGAATCTTCTAAGATGGTGTCCGTGTTGTCGTACAAACATTAACCACCTACCTGGTGATATAATGAGACATTCCGGACATATGTAACCCGATAAGGTAGAGTCATTTATCTTGAAATATGATGATGTAACTGATTTACAGTTCTCCACATCTTCATGACTTTCGGCAATACAAAATTTATATAAACTGCATCCGTTCACTAAAAGAAAATAATCATTAATATTAGATAGAGAATAAAAAATTATTCACTTATATAAGTTAAATTAAAAGTTTAAATGACAAACATTTGAAAAGTTACTGCTTATATATTACACATGATTAAATTCTGACCAATCAAAATCAAGGAAGGGGTAGGAAAAATAAATATATATATTCTGACCAATCAAAATCAAGGAAGGGGTAGGAAAAATAAATGCATTACGTTGCAGTATTTTAAAAGTT
This sequence comes from Schmidtea polychroa, assembly GCA_959609185.1. Classification (NCBI taxonomy): domain Eukaryota; kingdom Metazoa; phylum Platyhelminthes; order Tricladida; family Dugesiidae; genus Schmidtea; species Schmidtea polychroa. The sequence goes on along the minus strand of CAUHTR010001750.1, from coordinate 49,460 downwards.
CAATATATTTTAAAACACATTTTGATGCTAAAGTTGACTTATTTAACATTTTCATAATAATTTAATAAAAAATAATGTGATGAACCCACAAAGTAATATCATTTTTCATCAAATTGCAAAACAGTAATAACGTTTTCATAAAATTGTAACAAAGTAATAACATATTTCAGATAAATTTTCAACAGTTGTAAAATATTTAAGCAAATTGTAACAAGATTAGAAAATATTACAACAAAGTAGTAAGATATTTCAGAAAATTTCAACAAAGTTGTAAAATATTTATCAAATTGTAACTAAAATAATAAAAATATTGCAACAAAGTAATAAAATAATGATGTTAATTGGGTCAAATCAATACATTATTTCGAAGACGGACAACAAATTAAAAAGAATATTGTAATAAATTGTGAAGTCTTTCAGTAAATTACAACAAAGTAATAACATATTTCGGAAATATTTCACCAGATGTAAGATATTTAAGCAAATTGTTATAAGATTATAAAAATATTGCAACAAAGTAATAAAATAATACAACATTTTAAACTCTAGATCAATCCATTTTATAGAAAATTAAATTTTATCTATATAATATATGAATAAATATACAAGGAAATTACGTTAACGTATAATAAATACAAATTTATCATAAAACATGTGTGTATTACACGCAAAACAAGATACATAATTTCTAATCAATCCATTTTATAGAAAATTAAATTTTATCTATATAATATATGAATAAATATCCAAGGAAATTACGTTAACGTATAATAAATACAAATTTATCATAAAACATGTGTGTATTACACGCAAAACAAGATACATAATTTCTAATCAATCCATTTTATAGAAAATTAAATTTTATCTATATAATATATGAATAAATATCCAAGGAAATTACGTTAACGTATAATAAATACAAATTTATCATAAAAACATGTGTGTATTACACGCAAAACAAGATACATAATTTCTAATCAATCCATTTTATAGAAAATTAAATTTTATCTATATAATATATGAATAAATATCCAAGGAAATTACGTTAACGTATAATAAATACAAATTTATTATAAAACATGTGTGTATTACACACAAAACAAGATACATAATTTCTAATCAATCCATTTTATAGAAAATTAAATTTTATCTATATAATATATGAATAAATATCCAAGGAAATTACGTTAACGTATAATAAATACAAATTTATCATAAAACATGTGTGTATTACACGCAAAACAAGATACATAATTTCTAATCAATCCATTTTATAGAAAATTAAATTTTATCTATATAATATATGAATAAATATCCAAGGAAATTACGTTAACGTATAATAAATACAAATTTATCATAAAACATGTGTGTATTACACGCAAAACAAGATACATAATTTCTAATCAATCCATTTTATAGAAAATTAAATTTTATCTATATAATATATGAATAAATATCCAAGGAAATTACGTTAACGTATAATAAATACAAATTTATCATAAAACATGTGTGTATTACACGCAAAACAAGATACATAATTTCTAATCAATCCATTTTATAGAAAATTAAATTTTATCTATATAATATATGAATAAATATCCAAGGAAATTACGTTAACGTATAATAAATACAAATTTATCATAAAACATGTGTGTATTACACACAAACAAGATACATAATTTCTAATCAATCCATTTTATAGAAAATTAAATTTTATCTATATATTATATGAATAAAATCCTAAGAAAATTACGTTAACTGTATGAAAAATACAAATTTATCGTAAAAACATGTGTGTATTACACACAACATACGAGACATAATTTTTAATCAAGCTATTTTATAGAAAATTAAATTTTATCTATATAATATATAAATAAAAATCCAAGAAAATTACGTTAACCGCGCGAAAAATACAAATTTATCGTAAAAACATGTGTCTATTACACACAAAGCGACAAACTAAAATTGTAATTGAGCCATTTTGTAGAGAATTAAATTCTGCCTATACATGGTTACACTTAAATCCCAATCGGACAAAGAGAAAAGAGACAAAGGGGTGAAAAAGAGAGAGAAAAAACAGTAGAGTAAGGTATTGTGTGGAGCCGGGTGAAACCTTTGCATAGATCTCTTCAAGACCTTTCGAATGATGCCCTGCTTTGAAAGTTTGACCTTAATGATTTTATTTTGTCAACTTAACCGTCAAATTAAGTTTTTTAAAATACCGCAACGTAATATAATTTTTAAAAAATTTTTTTTTTTAAAATATATTACGTTGCGGTATTTTAAAATTTAATTATATTTTATTCACATTATTCGAAAGGTCTTGAAGAGATCTATGCAAAGGTTTCACCCGGGTCCACACAATACCCTACTCTACTGTTTTTTCTCTCTCTTTTTCACCCCTTTGTCTCTTTTCTCTTTGTCCGATTGGGATTTAAGTGTAACCATGTATAGGCAGAATTTAATTATCTACAAAATGGCTCAATTACAATTTTAGTTTGTCGCTTTGTGTGTAGACACATGTTTTTACGATAAATTTGTATTTTTCGCGCGGTTAACGTAATTTTCTTGGATTTTTATTCATATATTATATAGATAAAATTTAATTTTCTATAAAATAGCTTGATTAAAAATTATGTCTCGTATGTTGTGTGTAATACACACATGTTTTTACGATAAATTTGTATTTTTCATACAGTTAACGTAATTTTCTTAGGATTTTTATTCATATATTATATAGATAAAATTTAATTTTCTATAAAATAGCTTGATTAAAATTTATGTATCTTGTTGTGTGTAATACACACATGTTTTTACAATAAATTTGTATTTTTCATACAGTTAACGTAATTTTCTTAGGATTTTATTCATATAATATATAGATAAAATTTAATTTTCTATAATTATAATTGGTTAAAAACTATGTATCTTGTTTTGTGTATAATACACACATGTTTTTACGATAAATTTGTATTTATTATACGTTAACGTAATTTCCTTGGATATTTATTCATATATTATAGTGATAAAATTTAATTTTCTATAAAATGGATTGATCTAGAGTTTAAAATGTTGTATTATTTTATTACTTTGTTGCAATATTTTTATAATCTTATAACAATTTGCTTAAATATTTTACATCTGGTGAAATATTTCCGAAATATGTTATTACTTTGTTGTAATTTACTGAAAGACTTCACAATTTATTACAATATTCTTTTTAATTTGTTGTCCGTCTTCGAAATAATGTATTGATTTGTCCCAATTAACATCATTATTTTATTACTTTGTTGCAATATTTTTATTATTTTAGTTACAATTTGATAAATATTTTACAACTTTGTTGAAATTTTCTGAAATATGTTACTACTTTGTTGTAATATTTTCTAATCTTGTTACAATTTGCTTAAATATTTTACAACTGTTGAAAATTTATCTGAAATATGTTATTACTTTGTTACAATTTTATGAAAACGTTATTACTGTTTTGCAATTTGATGAAAAATGATATTACTTTGTGGGTTCATCACATTATTTTTTATTAAATTATTATGAAAATGTTAAATAAGTCAACTTTAGCATCAAAATGTGTTTTAAAATATATTGAACTTTTAAAATACTGCAACGTAATGCATTTATTTTTCCTACCCCTTCCTTGATTTTGATTGGTCAGAATATATATTTATTTTTCCTACCCCTTCCTTGATTTTGATTGGTCAGAATTTAATCATGTGTAATATATAAGCAGTAACTTTTCAAATGTTTGTCATTTAAACTTTTAATTTAACTTATATAAGTGAATAATTTTTTATTCTCTATCTAATATTAATGATTATTTTCTTTTAGTGAACGGATGCAGTTTATATAAATTTTGTATTGCCGAAAGTCATGAAGATGTGGAGAACTGTAAATCAGTTACATCATCATATTTCAAGATAAATGACTCTACCTTATCGGGTTACATATGTCCGGAATGTCTCATTATATCACCAGGTAGGTGGTTAATGTTTGTACGACAACACGGACACCATCTTAGAAGATTCGAAGAAACGAAGAGCATGGATGATCACTAAAAGTAATACTCTTTCTACTATTAACAATTATTAATTTTTTATAGTACAATCGAAAATGAACACATCATACGATCCTAAGCAGATTAAAGAATATGTTACAAGTTATGTTATTTAAGTTGTTTAATATTAATTATAAATATAGTTAGACAAAACTCTGGCACCACAAAACGAAAGTCAATATTTTACGGAAATGGAGACTCTAACATACAATTGTGTCCACGTCGGGAGTCTGACTTAAATGGTTCTCGTGTTGAATTGACAAGCGATGTATCTGCAATTAATTCTCCTGACATTGTTGTTCCAGATTGTCTCATCAAAGAAATAGAAGATCATATTCAACGAATGGGTACAGTAAAAATCCAATTTGGACTTTGTGCAGAGTTTATCAAAGAGGATGGTGAAATTAAAAAATGGTGTTTGTCGAATAAAGCAATTACAATGTCATCTTCATTTATTAATGATGGAATTGAAAAATTAAAAGAAAAGTTGGAGAAATACACTCAACAAAGTAGTGGGTGGAGAATTCATAAAATATTAGAAGTTACTATGATTTTAACTAAATTATCAGATATAATACATGTATCTGGTAAGTTTATTTACATTATTATATGTATAAATCAAGATATTTACTTAGGTTCAAGTTACATTAAAACGCCAAATTACCTGAAAAACTGTCAGGCTTTAGTTAATGTTCAAAATAATGATCAATTCTGCTTTTTATATAGCATACTGGCCGTATTACATTATGATGACATACGTCGGGATAGAGAAAGAACAACAAAATATAACTTAAGTGGTAATATATATATATTTATAAATGTCATAAATCATTGAATTTTATTTTTAAGACTTAAAATGGAAATTTGAATGGTTTCCCATGAAGTTGGTTAACATTTGCCAATTTGAAGCAATGAATCCAAATCTAGCGATCAATGTTCTCAAATATAATAAAGATCCAATTAAACAAAAAACTAATGATATTTTCAAGAATCCGTTCGTTGACTTGGTATATAGAAGTACTTCGACNNNNCTAATGATATTTTCAAGAATCCGTTCGTTGACTTGGTATATAGAAGTACTTCGACGGGATCTCAGATATATCTCTTATTGATTGAAGAAGGTAATATTTCCTTTAATCATTAAAAATATTAACTAAATTTTAGAATTAAATTATCATTTTTTGGCTGTAACTAATCTCGATCGACTGCTGAATTACAGAGATAGAGTAGAAGGAGTCAGAATCCAATCACATTGGTGTCATACGTGTCTTCATGGGTTTCAAAAACGTCCTGCTTTTGAAAGACATATAGGTCTTTGTAGGAAGAATGTGGAGCGGACGACTCTATACTCAATGCCAGAGAATAAATATATCGAATTTAAAGACTGGAGTAAAACTATAAAACAGCAGTTTGTTGTCTACGCGGACTTTGAATCAATATTACCTCTAGATGACAAGCACTTCCAAAAACATGAGCCGATTGCATCTGAATTTGTGCTTCTTCATCAAGGTTGTCCGATTCGAAATGAAACATTTGTTGGGAAAAACTGTATCATTCAGTTTATACAAGCATTGGATGATATAGCTACAGACATAGTTTATCCGTGGTATAAAATTAATGGATCGAAGGAAATGATGGAACTCACTTGGGAACAGCAGGAAGAATTTACGAATCAAACTCATTGCTACCTTTGTAAAAAGATTATCAATATACCTGTTCGGGATCATGATCATTTTACCGGTCAATATCTCGGAGCAGCGTGTCAAGATTGTAATTTGGCTAGAAGAATCAATCCGTCTTTACCTGTTGTATTTCACAATCTTCGTGGATATGACATTCATCATATATTAAAATATGCAATTGGAAAATTCCCCGATTGGAATTTAAATGTTATTCCTCAATCAACAGAAAAGTTTCTCACACTTACAGCGACATCGAAAGGCAGAAGAATTAGATTCATTGATTCTTTACAATTTTTAAATAGCAGCTTGGCAAATTTATCAAAAAATTTACCATGTCTTCCACTGACCTCAGATGTTTTCGAATCACAGATGATGACTTGTAAAACCATTTTTCCTTATGATATGGCTACATCAATGGATGTTTTACAGTCAATAACAGAATTACCACTGATTTGGGAGGGAGTTAGTGAAGAAGATTATATACATGCAAATCGAATCTGGCAACAATACAACTGTGAGACACTGCTAGATTACATGCTAGTATATCTCAAGCTGGATGTTTTTCTGTTGGCCGATGTTTTTGAAGCTTTCAGAGAAAAAACATTTGACGAAGATGGACTTGAGGCTCTATCGTTTGTTTCCATACCCGGATTAAGTTGGGCATCAGCTATTAAACAGTTACCTGAACCGGTAGAACTTATTCAAGATCCAGAGCTTTACCGTTTATTTGAAGCTGGTATTCGTGGTGGAATGACATTTATCAACAAACATCATGTTGAAGCTGATGAATCAACACAAATGTCATACCTAGATGTTAATAATTTATATGGATGGGCGCTGTCGCAAAAACTTCCTGTTGGTGAATTTAGATGGATAAATGATCAGACTGAAATGAATGGTATTGTTGAAAGATGTACAAATGGGGATGAGTTTGATGGAGATCGTGGATATGTTCTAGAGGTTGACATCGTCATTCCTGATAGTATACAAGATAAGCTAGATGATTTACCTATAGCTCCTGAGCTTTGTTATCCACCTGGTAGTAAAGTTGAAAAGCTGTTGTTAACTCATGAGCCTAAGAAAAACTATGTAGTTAATGGTAGAATTTTGACAGAGTGGTTGAGTTACGGCGCAAAAGTCACAAAAGTTAATCGTGCTGTAGAATTCAAGCAAGTAGCTATTTTCAAAGGCTATATTGATTACAATACTCAAATGAGAGCAGCTAGTACAGATTCATTTCAGCGAGATTATTATAAGTTAAAGAACAATAGTTTATACGGTAAAACCGTGGAAAACCTTAAGAAACGTATAAATTTGAGATTATGCAGCAAAAGCAAAAGATTGATAACTTATTGTAGTAATCCTATGTTTCGTCGTAGCATCAAGATTGCGGATGATCTCATTGCTGTTATACTTGATAAGGAAATGGTGTGTTTAGATAGACCAATGTATATTGGACAAACCGTACTTGATTTATCTAAACTTCGCATGTACCAGTTTCAATATAAAGAACTACAGAGTTATAGAGAAGAATTCAATTGTCAAATTAATATCGTAGCCGGTGACACAGATTCCTTCTTTTTAGAGTGTAAAAATGTTGATTTACGCTTACAACTGTATCCAAAAATGATTGCCGATGGGCTCCTAGATACTTCAAATTATCCAGTGACTGATCCATTGTTCTCAGATAAAATTTGTTCGGTAATCGGGAAATTCAAGGATGAGAATAAAGGAAATCAATATAAAGAATGGGTGTTTCTTCGACCCAAGTGCTACTCACTCCAAGGCGATAAAAACACTCTAAAAGCCAAAGGAATAAGTCTTACAAATTCTAATATCACCCATGAAGCCTATAAAAAAGTGTATACTGATGGTGGAACAGTGAGCATCCAACAAAAGAGAATAGGAAGTGTTAATCATCAGTTGTATACTTTCATTACAGAAAAACGAGCTCTCCAATGTTTGGATGATAAAAGGTATTGGTTCAATTCTAATGAAAGCTATGCCTACGGTCACTATAAGATTCGTCAAATGCATATTGCAACTGCTATGTCTAGAAATGAATGCAAATCGAAACAAGCACTTTAACAATTAAATTTATGTGAATAATAAAATATATATTGTGAATTATTTGACTTAGTTAATTAAAATGTGTTTTATCATTTAATTATTCATTTGTCCAATTAATTTAGATAATTAGTTTCAAGTAAGAAATATTATTTTCGTGTTTATTTTATTTATTTATTTATTTTTTCCGAAAAAATTAATATCCGGTTTATCTAAAATTAACTCAGCGTTTTATTTTATAATAAATTAAATAATTTCTAATTAAAATTTTATTCAAATTGAAATATTACTGTTATAATTTACGCTCTTGTTAGAATATAATGTAAATGTAAAATTTAAAAAAAAATAATAATAATAAAAATAAATAAAAAATAATAATAAATAAATAAATAAATAATAATAATAATAATTAAAATAAAATATTAATAAACTAATTAATTAATTAAATGTAATAAATTAAAAATTAACTAAAGTAAGTAACTAAAATAAAAACATAATAAAATAATTAATTAAGAAAATTAAAAAGAAAAAAAAAATAAATAAATAGAAGTAATTAAATAAAATTTAAATTAAAAAAATAAATTAATTAAAAAAAATAATAATAATAATAATAATAATAATAATAATAATTAAATAGCGTAAGTAATTAAAATAAAATATTAATAAACTAATAAATTAATTAAATGTAATAAATTAAAATAAAACATAATAAAATAATTAATTAATAAAATTAAAAAGAAAAAATTAAAAAGAAGTAATTAAATAAAATGTTAATTTAAAAAATAAATGATTCGATTGGTCTATATTTGATCTTGATATTCCATGAACTTGAAAGTGCGCTGGAGTCCTTACTACATACTACTAACTTACGCCATATGGTAAACCGTTATACAAGAGACAATGAAACATATTTAAATATAAATATCGAATTCCAACGATTAACTAATAAATGGGGTAATCAAGCGTTCTTGCAGCTAAAACATGACGGACTATATATGTGTATTGTATTTCAGTCTAACAATCGTTAAAAAGTTTATAAAATTAAGGGACTCTGTGGCTTTTCATTATGTTCACGCGACACACCTATGCAGCGATGCCGATACACTAAAGTGTCGCGACACACCGGTTGGAAAGCTCTGCTCTACATTCTCATTAACTACCTTCCGAAATTAATAAAATTGATTTTTTCTTTAAATTTGCAAAAGGAGATCTTTGAGCAAATGTGAGAGGTCGCCGGCTTAATTATTTTCAACAAATCTTGGTAGATGGCTAATTAAATTATTTGATTAGATAGATAGAATACCGATATAATATGAAATATGACTGATAGATAAATACCAGTTGGTACAAACGAGGAATCAGTGACATCTTGAGCAAAAAGTAAGGAAGCTAGACTTTTTCAATTCAAAATTTGTAAAAAGTGAAATTCATATTCAAATCTGATAAAAAGGCTGACTCCTTTAAGGTAACCTGCTTCATTTGATTACTATAGGAGAACGCAAAACAAAAAAAGAGTGTAATTGAAAATTTTGTTTTCAAACTTGTTGACATTTAATAAAATATTCTGTATTGGGGTTTATTGTAATAATTGGGATAAAGAACTCGAGGAGTCATAGTCAGTATTGGCTTTAACCAAAATTCATTTTTTCGCTGCCACGATGGATTTTATGAATATTTTATGTTTTAATTTCGTTTACGTAATTCTTATAACTGAATAAATTTTTTATTATTTTTTAATTAATTATTTTTTATTGTCAGTTACATTTTTAAACTCGTTTCTACTTGTTATTTCCTCTTTGCTGTGTTTTCATTAATTTTTGTGTTATGCTTAATGCAGTCGTTATATTTCAATTTAGTTTCTAATTATTATTAATTATTCTTTTTTTGTATTTTTTGATTATTTGTTGTTTACTTTCATGTTTGGTTTTTGATTTTAATTGAATTTGGTACGATTTTGATGTTATGTATTTTCAATGCAGCTTAACAAAATTTTATTTGCTGGATTTCAAATTTTATTTATTCTAAACAATATGTAATATTTTTAGATATATTGTAATTCTATTATTAATTTCTTTAATTTGCTCAGGTTTTAATTCCTGCTTTTTAGTCTAGTTGCTTTTAACTTGTTGCTAGTTTACATTGCTGTGTAAACTATGTGAATAATTAAATTAGAAAGAAAAAATTTCATACTTCGTCTTTTCCCAACATCTTTATAATCATTTTGCTGTTCATTAGCATTTTATTGGTGTAATTTTATTATGTCATGCCATTTAAAAAATGAAAAAGTATTGAAGTCAGTTACAGAAATCATACTGGAAGACCAAAATACAGCAAATAATGTCAGAGTAAAATGAGTAAAAGCAGATAAAACCGAATAATAATTATCTTTAATTTATGGGGCTTTTGTGCCTATAAAATTTTAAATTAATGTAAACTAAAATGATTCATTGAAAAATTACAAAATTAATAATAAAAATGATTTTATAAAATTAATATTAAAAAAATAAATATTCAATCTAATTCTTTATTCAAATTTCTCATATTTGCTCATATAAAGCATAATAATGTTAATACTTATTATAATATATGAAATGCTGGTATTGTTTTAACGCTTGTATCAACATTCTATTAATGGATTACTAATTCAAAATTTATAATAATTCTAATAAATCTTTATAGATTGTCGTTAATTATATATTTTGATTATAAATTTTGCTTTTTCTTTTAATTCAATTTTAGCTTTGAATGGCAAACAAATCTTCAAAAGAAATTATACGAGGGGTTGAATTTGACGTAGGTCCTCGTTATGGAAATTTTAAATTTATCGGCGAAGGAGCTTACGGTCAAGTTGTGTTAGTGATTGATATAAAAAATATATTCTTAGTCTGATTTATACCATGAAAATTTCAGATCAGCTATTGATAGTAAAGACAATTCCAACGTAGCAATTAAGCGCACGTCTCCCTTTGAGCATCAAACTTACTGTCAAAGAACTTATCGAGAAATAAAGATCTTGATGCATTTTAATCATGAAAATGTCAGTCGTTATGTGAAATTTGCATAATGTTATTGTTGCCTATTTTTACAGATTATTGATATCAGAAACCTTTTGACAGCGAAAGAAATGAGTGTAATGAAAGATTTGTATCCTTTTAATAGGGAATATAATTATTGCAAACTTGTAATGAAACTTGATAGTTCCTTGACCTATATTTCAGATATATAGTTCAGGCGCTAATGGAAACCGATCTACACAAGTTGTGCAAGAGTCAAAAATTAAGTTTAGAGCACATTTGTTATTTTCTCTATCAGATTTTGAGAGGTTATTACTAATGATTGTGCATGCCGACATTGACTCACTGATTATGCGTGTGTGTGTATTTGTGCTGATTGGTGCGTTGGTGATAGTATATGTGTGTGTGTGTGTATTTGTGCGCGTGTGTGTGTGCATACAGCCAATTGCAAATCACTGCTCAATTTGGCCATTGTTGAATCGGTCGATTGATTTATTGGATAGATTATGAGATATTTGAATGATTTGATGCATTTGAATGCTTTCAGGTGGCGCGGGATAAAATCGCTCTGCGTTCCGGTTGATTAGTTGATTGGATAGGTAGATTTGGTGCTGGCTGTTGCTATGTGTTCATTGATTGAATCGGTAATTAGGGTGGGTCTGATGTCATCGCCAGCGGTCCTGGGCCCCTCCCCGCCCGCCCGCCCAATCACACAGCAAGGGATCCCTGCCCCCCCCCCCCCAGCAATTCCCCATCAATTGAGGCCATCCTGCGTTCCGATTATCGCGATACGGGCCTGTGGAACTGCCTGCAAATGCTCTGGGATTCTAATGGGAGAATTTTATTGCGCCCTGATTACGGACTGATTCAATCAATGTATATATTATATCGTCATGACAATGAATTATTTGTGTTGCCAATGGCGACAGCTGCAGCAGCAGCAGGTAGAGGGTAACATTGACATTTATCACTGCACATTGGAATTTGGAATGATATCCAATCAGCATTGGGCCAGCAGCACATTTGCACAGCTGCGTGATGACATCCACATATTGATTTGCACAGAGATTTGTTTGGTTGTTAATGACAACAGTGCGTATGGAAAGGTGTGAGTGTGTGGAT
>CAUHTR010001750.1:0-35000 GCA_959609185.1 Schmidtea polychroa | reverse complement strand
GATATCTCGCCAATATCCCCAATATCACTATCCCACTTCACCTCACCTCATCTCATATCATATGGCGCATTTCCGCTGCACGGAATCATTAATTACTGTGAGTATTGATTGATTGCCGGTGCTGCTGCCGGTCACTCAGTGATGGCTTGATTGCTGAATATCACATCACTATCACTCAATTTCATTTGCTCTTTTTCATTTACCTCTACTCCAGTGCCGGTAATATTATTATTATTATTATTATTATTGATTTATGTGGGTGCTATTTCCCGTGACCCTTCTCGCTGTTATCCCCCAACTTCACATTGGCACATTGTATCGATCCCCACATATTTATATTTATATATGCAATGAATACATCAATAATACATCAATTCCCAATTGCTAGATATGCGATTTCGGCCTGTCACGGGTTAATGACCCTGAGCACGACCACAAGGGCATCTTGACTGAATATGTTGCTACTCGATGGTACCGCGCTCCAGAGATTATGCTCAATTCCAAGGGATATACCAAGGCCATCGATATATGGAGTGTCGGATGCATCCTTGCAGAAATGTTGAATGGCAAGCCTATATTCCCCGGGAAGCATTGTAATGTTATCATAAGAAATTTATTTACTTCATCAACTGTTTAAGATGTGGAACAGCTGACTCTAATTATCACAGTTCTAGGTTACCCATGTGAAGACGACAAAGCGTGGATTGTAAACGAAAAGGTATTGATTAATTATTATTATTTATTACAATTTATTATTATTATTTATTGATAAACATTGATTATTATTATTATTAATTGCAAATTAATATTATTTATTGATAAACATTGATTATTATTTTTATTAATTGCAATTTATTATTACTAATTGATATATTTCATTATATATTATTGATATTAATATTAATTATTAATTTGCTATTTATTATTATTATTAATTAATATTGTTTATTATTATTTATTATTTTACACACACACACACACGCGTAATAAAGCAGTTACTCAACCCAAAACGTACTGAAGACCAAAAATCTATTTATTCTTTTTTCGCGGCCTAATGTTAAGTCGCGGACCAGCGGTTGAGACACAATATATTGAGTACCTTATATATTGTTTTGATGCTACAATTGCTACAAATTTTTGAATTAGAAAGAAGAACAAAGATAAAAAATTACTTATTTTTATCATTATTTTTATATTAATAATAATAATAATAAATTATTATTATTATTAATATTATTATTATTATTATTATTATTATTATTATTATTATTATTATTATTATTATTATTATTATTATTATTATTATTATTATTATTATTATTATTATTATTATTAATTATTATTATTAATTAAAATGTTAATATTTATTATTATTTATTATTATTATTATTAATATTATTATTATTTATTATTATTATTAATTATTAATTATTATTATTTATTATTATTATTATTATTATTATTAATATTATTATTTATTATTATTATTAATTATTAATTATTATTATTTATTATTATTATTATTATTAATATTATTATTATTATTATTAATTATTATTATTATTAATATTATTATTATTTATTATTATTAATTATTAATTATTATTATTTATTATTATTATTATTAATTATTATTATTATTAATTTTTAATATTTATTATTATTTATTATTATTAATATTATTATTATTATTATTATTATTATTATTATTATTATTATTATTATTTATTATTATTATTATTATTATTATTATTATTATTATTATTATTATTATTATTTTTGTTATTATTATTTATTATTATTTTTTATTATTTATTATTATTTATTGATAAACATTGATGGTTATTTATGCCAATTTATGATTAGTCAATAGAAGTTCTTTAATTAAAATTGTTTTTTTGCACGGAATCTGATGAAACTTTGCCTTAAATTTCTTTTTTCACAGAATTAAGATAGCCTTGGAGTTACATCTTAGTACGAAGGTAGCGTAGGTTAGTGATTGCTTCAATTGGTGAACTGCAAACACCAAGAAACACACGAGCTAGGCGATACAAAATTCATTACGATCATGACCACATTTGAAACAAAACTTTTCCTACAAAATAAAGTAATAATAAACGTTGAGTAGATATTTCCTTCCCAATTCCATGAGCTTCCAGTAAGGAATTTCCCGTGAACATTTTACTGCCCGTCATGTCTCCATCTCTCACCCTCATCGTTATTTGACGGCATTCTAAATATTGACTGCATTGTAAGCATTTCTCCAGCTTGAATGAGGTATTCCGTTCTTAGCGATGTCGGTCACATAAATCTTCACTATTCCAAACGGCCGAATTGAATTTCCATTGACGAGATGCAACAAATTCACACCTTACATCATATCCTATCACTAATGCAAGCTATTTCCAGAGGCAGCTAGTTTCTATCAAAATTTCAACAAATATTAAATTATTAAATATTTTGCAGCAATTATCAGAACAAAACCGAGACAGATCCCAATTTTATTTGTTCCTGGTCTTGCAGTGGTAGCAGATAATTTTCTGTGACTGAGTTTTTCTGTTAATTACAGCTTGGTAATTGGGAGTTTTAATGACTTGTGGAATTGTGATGAGGAAGATGGGAGAGGGGACATTGGATAATTATCCACCAATTATACTATAGATAACATATTATTAATAATAATAATAATAATAATAATAATAATAATAATAATAATAATAATAATAATAATAATATTAATAATAATAATAATAATAATAATAATAATAATAATAATAATAATAATAATAATAATAATAATAATAATAATAATATTAATAATAATAATAATTATTGTTATAATTAGTTATACATACAGGTCAACAATTTAATTATAAGAAAGCGCCACTCAAACATTCGTTTTAAAATATATTTCGGTAATTTACTTGTCATCATCAGGTAGGATATAATAACTATAGAATTTATAGATTTTTGAACAAATTTATCAATAATATTAATTATATCAAATTGTTAATAAAAATATTTTATTCTTTAAAAATTATAATCCGAATAAATCATTTTTTAAATTAGACATAAAATGTTAAAATATTGAAATTCAAAATTATCTAATTTAATAATTAGTCAATGTAACAATAAAAATCCGCATATATATATAGTCC
This sequence comes from Schmidtea polychroa, assembly GCA_959609185.1. NCBI lineage: Eukaryota > Metazoa > Platyhelminthes > Tricladida > Dugesiidae > Schmidtea > Schmidtea polychroa. The sequence goes on along the minus strand of CAUHTR010001750.1, from coordinate 31,842 downwards.
ATTTATTCAATGCATTCAATGCTTTGTGCACATTAATTTTCGGATTCAATTACTTTATCAATAACGGTTTATAAATTACACATTCCCAAATAATAATATTGGACAATGCCATCGGTCTAAAATTTTCTCGAGCTTGAATAGAGATATGACGGGACGTCTCTCCAATGTATGTGGTATTACACCCATTACATGCAAATTACATCATCTCATATCATCTCGCATCATCCCACACCGATTCGCATGATCTCACATCATTGCTATCACTTATCTCTGTTGCTTGTCGAGAATAGTGCAAATGTCAACGTATGATTACCAATACCCTTCCATTACAATTCTTATGACATTTTTATCGCGTTTGCTTAATTTAACTAATGGTGGACTGTCTAATATTAAATTTATTAGAGTGGGTCATGACATTGATCTGGCGAGATTCATTGAACGGTACAATCGGTGAATTGCAAATAGGATGTGACTGGGATCTACTGTGTTGGATGTCAGACATGCCACATTCATTAATTGATCACGTTCGCATACCAGCTGATCTATTAATGTTCACGCGCATTGCATGTCATGTCGTTCTTATCATTTCCGATCCATCGCTTGTGCAAATGTTGATCTATTGATTGATCAATCATTTAACAGCGATCAATATTTATTGACATTGAACACATTAAATTGATAATCCGACCTCCACCGTGACCTATAGAGCAGTATTATTAGCGATAATTTACAAATCCCATTATAAACAGGACCCAATTAACATTTCCCTTTCATTCTTATTGATAATTTGTAATCGACATAGCAATTTTACTTTATCATTTTATTTGTCAACTATTTCTTTAGGAAACCTTTTTAACATATCATTATAACTGAATTTCACATTTATTGTTTGTAAAATCAATAGATTTCTTTTTTAGAAATAAAGTGCTTTTCATTTATTAGTGTCAACAATTCACCACAGCAATTAATAATAATAATAATAATAATAATAATAATAATAATAATAATAATAATAATAATAATAATAATAATAATATTAATAATTACTTAAATAAACACGGTAAAGATTTATTAATAAAAATCGCCATTCGTACATCTTTTTTCACTATATATTTCGATATCATCACTATCATCATCATCAGGTTACCTACATTCACGAGGGATAAATAACCATACTATATTGATAATTTATAAACAAATTATTAAATCTATAAATTTTTTACATTATAAATAACTATTTTAAATAATTATTTTCAAAAATAATTTTCAATAATTACTTTAAAATTATTAAATTTTTTAAATAATTATTTTAAAACAAACATTATTTTTCACTTTTATAAATTTTTTAAAAAAACATTTATTATTATTTAAATTATTTTTTAACATAACTATCATTTAATATACATCAACATACAGAAACCTAATTAAAGACATTCAATACAGACGCATTCACCGCATTCTACACATTGATTTTAGGATTAAAAGTTCTTATCAATAATGCTTCACATATCACACGCTCAAAACAATTATCAAAAATTTTTGATAAGATTTTCAAATCAGACTTTATTGTGATCCTTAAAAATTCACCCATTACATGTGAATTGATAAACGAAATCCGAACATAATCCAGAAGGAGTTTGAGATTTACTAACAAACATACTACGTACTTTGCACGATTTTGAAACAATTCTATAATTCAATTTACCCAGCTGTTTACCTATCTTTCGTTTGTAATCTTTATATCTTTCAGAATACGGCAATATCCATCGTATATTTGGCTCATTTTGTTTGTTAGTATCAATGCTCATATTCACTACATCATTCAACATATCAGTCAATTTACATTCATTCATACTACGATCCTTAGCATTATTCATACATTTATCAACAGCCTCTTTCGACATTAACAATAAAATGAGTAGCCATTGTTCACCTGTAATTCAACTAATTTATATACACTTTTTACTGAGTTTATAAAAGTGAGTTTATACCGTGTCGAAGCATGCACTTTTGGGTGCTGAATCTCCTCATATTTGTCTTCTGCATCATCTAAATACTCCAGTGGCATCGTCTCATCATTAGCTTCAATTGCTGCAACTGTTCTTCCTGGATTGTTGATCTTTTGTTGATAGCTTGTGGTTCGATGGGCATAATAATTATTGTTTCTCATGTTTGAATTAGTTTGAAACTTCCTTCTTTCCAAATTTGTATAGCAGTCCATCTCCTTGTGTCCACGTAAGTGACATCTCTGGCATTGAGTCGTTGAACATTCTCGCCGTACGTGGCCTTCAACTCCGCATGCAAAACACGTCATTTTTTTCATTTGGCATTCTCGACTGATATGACCAGTTTTCTTGCATGTCCAGCATTCCAATTGCCGGTTACTGACGTTTCGCTGCTTGAAATTATTATTTCCGTTTACCATTCCTCTTTGAGCAACATCTCTGTAGCTTCTGTAGTTTTGAACAACCGGTGAAGTCTTCACAACATTAATATGGTCCATAATTTTGTTTACCTTTTCTAATTTCTTTATTGTCGCTTTTATTTCTTCTGATGTTTTCAAATCTTTCATCTCGATCTCTTTTTTAACTTCTCGATCTCTTACACAGTTTGTAAGCAGGCATTTTTCTATTTCTTCTTCATCCTATTTGTGCGCTATTAATTTCTTTGTCATCTTTTTAATTTTCTCTATAAAAGTTTCGGCTGAATCTGATCCTTGTTCATAACTCAAAGCTTCTTTTAGATCATCCATTAATGATGTCGGTTTCGAAAATGCACATCGAAGTTTATCTTCCATAGTTTTTCCTTCGGCTGCTTCATAATCTTCCATTAGCGATCTGTCAAGTAATGTTGTAGTTAATATTACTTGCATCCTAATTGTTGTTTTTGTCGCGCCAAAAACCTTTGACAATCCTTGATAAAATTTTCTAGATCATCGCCTTTCTGAAATTTCTCAGGTAATAGTCTGCTTATCAGTAAATCCGTGGTCGTGGTCGCCATGTTAGAATATATATAATGTTTATTCTCGGTCTGCAGCTCAGCTCGTACGACTCGTTTGATAGCGCCCGCTGCCACTCATAATATCGTTCGCATCAATTGCTTATTGAATGGTGGTATCTAATGCATCTTTAACCTTTATCGGTTTAGGCTCGCCATTTCGTTGAGAAATTCGTCACGAAAACGAAAACTCCATGGAAACAGCTCTATCCGAATGCAGATGATCAATGTTTGTATATAATGGATTGGTTGTCATCATAATATTGCTTCTAGGCATTACCATGCTGGAGGGCCTCCTGACATTCAACCCGGGTAACCGGCTCACAGTTGAGCAGGCCCTTGCTATGCCTTATCTCAATCAATATTACGAGCCAACGGATGAGGTAAATAATAATAATAATAATATATTGCCAATGATCCGTTATGTTCCCGTTATGTTCCAGCCGGTTGCCAGCACTCCATTTACATTTGAGCATGAGCTCGATGACCTTCCCATTGAGAAGCTGCGGGAAATGATTTGGGAGCGCGTTAAATATTTCCGCCAAATCGAGGGCTAACAATTGTGCTGTCGAGTGCACGCCCATCTGTTCTCGTTCGTGTGCTTCCATGACAACGCGCTGCTGCCATCGCCGCCGCCGCCGCCGCCGCTGCTTCGCCCAGATTGCAAATACAAGATATATCTGCCTTGACTTTTTGATTCTATTTGTTCTGTATGTGTGTGTGTGTGTGTCTGTGTGCGTGTGTGTTCATGTGTGTGTGTGTATATGTATGCATGCATATGTGTGTGTGTGTGTTCATGTATATATGTGTCTGTGTGCGTGTGTGTTCATGTGTGTGTGTATGTATGCATGAATATGTGTGTGTGTGTTCATGTATATATGTGTCGGCGTATAAGGCGACCGTCAGATAAGACGAGCTACAAAATTAGAGCAAATTTTTATGATTTATCATATATCGGTTGTAGTAGTATAAATACAACTACCTGTACTGTAATACTTTCTTTTATATCGGTTGTATAAGGCGACCCACAATTTTCAAGGGTGATTTTTTGACTTTAAGGGTCGTCTTATACGCTGAAATATACGTATACGTCTGTGTGCATGCATATATGTATGTGTTCATGTATATCTGTATGTGTGTGTTAATGTATGTCTGTGCATGTATGCGTGTATTAATGCATGCATAAATGTGTCTGTGTGCATGCGTTTGTGTGTTCCTGTATGTGTATATAATTTATTTTGGAATTCATTGAATATTTATCAATTGCCATCTAAAAATTTTTATTAACATTTTATTGGTTGGTTGATTTTTTGATGCTTTTGAATGATTTTGAGGAATTTTGGGGGTTTGGTAGTCCTTTTGTGGGGTTTTATTGGTTATGAAGGCTTTGGGGGAATTCGGATGTTTTTTGTAATGATGATTTTTGGTTGTTAAGGGTTAGCGCATCTCCTTTCATATTAACCTATAACTTATTTGCTAAAATGAAAACCTTTGAAATATTTTGTAATACTATGAAATAGAAGGAGAATTACTTGATCTTGATTTATATGTGTTCATGTTTAGTTGTGTAGAGAATGGCATGTTAACCAGTGTTTAATTATCCACGTTTTTAGACACTGAACAGGGTATCTATGCTGACAGGGCAACTCGTACACTTCATCGGCCACCTCATCATCTGACAGACAAATGGAACCTTTATCATTAGCTTCGGTGATTTTCTTAACTTGTAATTTCTCAATATCTGCCTCATTTGCTAGTGGAGGACCACTCTGTTCAAATTGATTCATAATACTCGTTACAAAATTGTCGAAACTTTGATCTGAAAATATATAATCTGATCTAAATTCTAGAGGTAGCAATCCACCAAATAAATTTGATATTAGTTGGCCAAAAACACTATTTATGTTATCAGGATCTCTTGGAGTAATAAAAAAGGAACCATCAGTTTCGTTTGTAGTACTTCCACCAGGAATATGACGAATAATATGAAAAACATTCAAGGCATCATCATCACTTCCCATTGAGTTATCAGATTTAATTCTTTCAATAAATCCATCATTGCACGTCACACATTTACCATCCTGAGATATGTGAACGTCCCTGTTGCATTAATGATAATAGTAATTATCTGTATTAATCGTAGCCATTAAAGAACATTTTCAAAATTTATTTTCAAAAAAAACCCTTCCAGAAAACCAATCTTTAAAACAAATCACAAAACTTAAAAATTCGATATCACTCCAAAATTCCAACTAAAATCATAATAACTCTTTAAAATTAAACTGATCGCGTCTGTGTGCGCATACAAAAACCAATGTCAAAGCCAAAAGAAAACGCACACAGACGCGACATAAACTCATAATTCACCAACCAGTACAATCGGATCAGGCATTTGTCATCCAGAAACTGAAATTTTAAAATATTTTTGAAAATGCGGGAAATATTTTGTGTGATTATGATTTATTTTACAGCGAAACGTTTTGTTTTTATTCATAATGCAAGGAGCGCAATGTCCATATTTGTATTACTTATAACCCTCACTTATGATAAGATCAAGGATACAAATGGACAATCTTAGCACTAAATCTTATTCCTATTATTATGTTACGAAAGAATATATAAATTATTATTCAACTTTATTAATCTCGATTGGTAGATTTCCCTTGAATAATTATAGCATAATAAGACCAAATTTCCAGATCTCCATGTAAATATATTGACAAAATATATAAGATCTGGATCAAATGAATTCCTGTTGAACACTGTGCAAGAGATCAATGACTTTTATAAAGCACAATGACCTACACTAAATCTAATAAAATATGGACAAGCATATAATTCAATTTTGGGGTGCCCCAAAAGCGACAAAGCGGTCAAATATTATGCACGAGCTTAAAATATAAATTATTAAAATTTTAAGATAAGATCCGTTTTATATCCACTTAGTTAGTTTATATATATAATCGGAAATAAATACTCATGGGATAATATGCAGTTTTCAAATCATTCAAGACTGACCCAAGTTCTTATCACGGATTCCATTGAACAATATTCCACTCTACCTTATTAAACGAGAATTAGCTGTAATTATAAGGTTAAATAAAAACATAAAATAAAGATTTTAAAATGGTGTTCAATGAGAATTCTAATGAGAGATTAGTTTCAAGCTTATTTGAGTCTCATCGGTATATGTAAGAAACTTGAACTCATTCTTGATGGAACCCAATAACTCCATAACTAGGCTTCAGAATCTTTATTTGATTCAGTAAATCAAAAATGTAAAATTCTATAAAATGATCACAATAATCAAATTAAAATAAAACATTTGAATATCAAGGTCAAAATAATAGATGAAAACTCATTTTTATTTTTTTTATTACAAATATATATTATACAATATATTTATGCATAAGTTACGTTTAGATTTGTCTGCAATCAATTTCCTCACGCAGAGTTGTAGTGCCTCTGATTTTCAAATTAATAAATATATTAATTTATAATTAAATTTCAAATACATTATTAAATTAATTAAATTAAAATAAATGGTTTTAATATTCTTATATATACACTTTCTTTCAAACATCTCCATGTTTTTAATCAACAAAAAAATGTGTCCAAAACTTTACAGTTGGAACAATTTGTGGACCAAAGAAATTCTTCACCAATATATTGAACGCTCACTCTCGTATAGATGCTGCTAATACTCCTCGTCATCAATTCACAGAACATACAGTCATTGGATACCATCGCAATTGAATATTCAAACAACACGAAATCAGGAGAGTCGATTCCAATGATATGTTATGCCATTCCGAAATTCACAAATACCAGATACACTTTATACAAAGATATCGAATTCAATAAATATATTTTACCAATTAGTTTTATATTCCTACAAGAGTTATGTGAAATATCTGACCCCAAAAGATATTTTGGACAATTACGGCGTGTAGGTAATTTTAAATTCCAAATAGATAAGAAATATGTTTTTTTTCAGCACAATGAACAAATTGATCGGAAATTACAAATAGTTAAATACAAATAAGATTTTAAGCAACCAAAAAATGATCGCGATAATTATTCTCAAAGACAGATAATCGGTTATTTCAAACCGTCCTCACATTTAACAATATCAAGAGCTGGGTCTGTATGGCACCCCAGTTCTGAATAAGGTGAAAGGTAGAAGACGAGGGTTTCCCAAAGTTTAACGCGATTGACGAACTCAGAATCAGTATCTGCTTCTAGCTCCTATCATTCATCTCTCAAATTTTAATACAATTAATCCTGAGGTTTCAGTAAAACTGCGAATATAGTATCTCAATGTTTGATTTTACCACAAATAAATGTTCTCAAGGCATTTAACAATCGATTATCAAATTGTTATTACCGTTTCGTTTTGTCAGTGTCTTTCTTTTTTCTTTAAACTCTTGAACTGTTTAACTCTTCTTGTTTCTGTCACGCAAATACGTTATAAAATTAATTCATATTTTCTCGGCCCTGGTCAATAACTTCACCTTCTATTTGTTGGGTTATTGAGTTGGTGACAATGTTTGTAAATTCAAACTTTTACTCTGACTCCAAAGCGTATTTTATTAATTCACAATTCAACACTCTTGAACACGATAAGCTTTATTAATATCCACACGGGATTGTACAAATTTCAATTACAACCAATTAACTATAAACCAATTTATCACACAGAGCTTATTGCGACACTATGTGAAGAATAGCCCTTTCTGTAATCACAACAATAATCACTAGCCGTCAACTACACAATTACAGGGTACGTTGATCGATTGTTCTATTTGCTTTGACCACTAATTTATTTACTTCACTTCCACTTTATATTCAATTTTACAAAAGATTATCGTCACTTCTTGTTTCACTCTGTTCTGAACTCTGTTTAATTCTCACTTTAAATGTTCCTTTACATTCTCCATTTGATTCTCCTTTTTAACTCTCAAACTTTAATTCTACTTTTTACGCTCGTTTTCTTTTCTCGTTTTCTTGGTTTTGTTTCTAATTTTGTTCCACTTTTGTTTCTAATTTCGTTCTATTTTTGTTCTGATTTCTCGGTCAACTGTTTTGCTTTATATAGTCTGTTTCATTTGTGGCACTGGCGAAAGATTCTGTTTTCCATTTTTCTTTTCCTCTAGATCAGCCTTATCTCTGACAGATATCAAGATATTTTTTCATTTTTCTTTTTTGTTAAGCCGTCAATTCCCGAAAATTTCGCTATCTTTGACAAGTTGTCAAGATACGGCTTTTTCCCTTATTTTATTTTTCTGGAATTTGAAATTCCACCTTCATTTGTACTTCTTAATTAACAATGACCTTTGTTTTAATTTCTTGTTTGTTTCCTTTTATTTGATTTATCTTTCTCATTTTTAATTTCTTTTTACTTCCGTTTTCTTTTCTTTGTTCTCATAGATCAACCCGTTTGCCATGGTGATCTTCCCCCAGGTAATTTATTTATTTATTATGTTATTTATCATTTAGGTATCCTCAACATATTTATACAAAATTTTTATTAATTGTTAATTCCTTTATATATATATTTTTCTAATATTTAGTAATTTTATATTTCCTATATCTAGTGTTTAATTCCCATAGAAATTTGAAATAAAGTTGACATGTGTATTTGAACAGCTACACTAGGATACATTGTCAAACAACTTGATAAACTGTATTTCAATATAAATCTTTACGAATATGATCAGTTAAGTCTCATTCAGCTAAATTAATTCTAGAAATAGCATGACGTAATACACAACTTTCATAAATCGCCATAGGATCACAGAACAATACCCGAGGAACAACCTGAAGCCCACAAAGAAAGAGCAGCTTGAATTGCAACATACATCATTGGTGCATTAAATGTCTCCAACATAATTTGAGTCATGTATCCTCTGTCAGCTTTGGGAATATTGAAAAGAACTTCTCGATTAGTTAATGAAATTGCATTGCCGAATGTATTAGATTTTAAATGAACAAATATATCTTCAGAGCTACTACTAATGAATCCATATCCATTCTTTAAGTTAAACCATTTAACACGTTCAGTTTGATTCATAATGGAAGCGAAAAAACAAACCTTTATTTTTAAAATTCCGCTAACAAAAATCTCGATTAAACAAAATCCATCAAAGTTCCAAAAAATTAATTTAAAAATAATTGTCCAATTCGTCAATTAAATTAATACAAAACATCACCTCTAGTTGGTCCTCACACAGACGTGAGTCATTAAACATCATGATTAACCATTTGGAAATATAAATTTCTATTTTTAACCATTTATTATTCTTAGTAATTATTTATTATTTATCAATTATTATAACCTAATTCCTATTGTTCTGACCCAAACGCTGTTGGACCCAACCCTAACACAAATATAGCCAGTGTCAGACCCATAGGACATGGAAATGCAAATATTATTATTATTATTATAAGATAACGCCAATCAAACATTCTTTTCACGATATATTTCGACAGTTTTCATATTATCATCAGGTGGGATATAATGACTCATTAAATTAAGGATCTTAAACAAATTTTAAACAAATCCATAATTTACATAGTTATTATATCCCACCTGATGATGACAGGAAAACTGTCGAAATATATCGTGAAAAGAATGTTTGATTGGCGTTATCTTATAATTAAATCATTGCCATGTATGTTTAACTATTTATTATTATTAGTGAATTTTTCATTGGCCTTTTGCCACTTTTGGATCTGCTCATTGTATAATTATATGAAGGAGAAGGTGAACATATTGTGAAGGTATCAGAAAATATGTTAATAATACCATTCAAGTTACAAGAATACATTTAAACTAGAAATTAATTTATTAAAAAGCTTGAAGGCGATTCATAATAAATACAATGGAAAAGAAATCAGTGGTAAAATTTGAATAAAAATCCTTATAATAAATATTAATGTTTTTTTGTAGATCAAATAATATTTATAAATGCCACCTAGCGGATAATATGAGTGGACCGGTTAGGGTTAGGATTTATAGTTTTACCTAACAGCAACATCTAATTCTACAAAAGGACCTCAATCTTACAGCGGTGCAAATGATTCAGTAATCCCGTCACCAATCCTGTCTTTAGTTGAGTCTTTTCAAAGGAGTCTCACTAAAAGAATGTTAAAGGTTCTTTGATATTTTACTCTACTCATCGGCATATAAAGAAGGCTTGAACCTAATAAAACTCTCATTCTGAATAGAAATATAACCTACCAAGGAAGGTTTTCCGGCTTTCTGAATAGTAATATGGATTGTGACACGTCAGGCCATGTTGATCTCTATCTCGCATTCCCTATAAGCATCATTTTTATCATAGCCCAAGACCATGCTCCCTTGTAAAATATAGCTCAAATCAAATTCAGATTAGCATGACTTAGTAGAGGCAAAATTATAACATTCGATTCCAAGGGGGTCAATTAACTGCTGAGTATTATCTAAGGCCCACCCACTCAAATTTGACAGATGGCCAAAACTTATTGCAAGTAAATTTTTACGGTGATGATAATTCAAGATTTGCTCAAAACGAGTGAAATATTTATGTGAATCTCTACGGCATGTCGATAGTTGCGTCATTGTGAAATGACACCGACATAAATGCAAATTTGCGAACGCAAACGATTTGGTTCGTGAGCGCGTAACGATCAGTATCAAGATTCGAGAACAAATTTCAAATTTAATACTGGAATTTGATATCGGTACTTGAAAGGCCAAATTCCTGATTCTTCGCTGACCTTCACTGACCTTCACTAGGTGGTCAGAAACATTTCGTATTTGTCACTCTTTGTCCTAGAATAACTTCAATAAGCCTTGCTAGCTATGAAGCTGAATGCCAACTATCCCTCCTAATGATAATTACTTGAATTCCTGAACCCCTGATGTAAGGGCCTCGGCAGTAAGGACGGATATAATATTGATTATATATGACAAATGACAACTAAATGGTAAATGGTGGTCCAGGGAGAGCCAGGCAAAATACTAGAAAGTGAAACATTTCGTTTTCATTTCAATAAGAAATTTCTCCTTATTTGTGAATTTTATATCTATGGCAACCAAATTAGGCAGGCAACGCGAATTTCCCATATAGTTTCGGTAAATAATTTCTCTTCAACACAAAGGCAAGGAAGTTTCACTTTATTATCAATAATGATAATAATAATAATAATAATAATAATAATAATAATAATAATAATAATAATAATAATAATAATAATAAATATAATAATAATAATAATAATAATAATAATAATAATAATAATAATAATAATAATAATAATAATAATAAATATAATAATAATAATAATAATAATAATAATAATAATAATAATAATAATAATAATAATAATAAATATAATAATAATAATAATAATAATAATAATAATAATAATAATAATAATAATAATAATAATAATAATAATAAATATAATAATAATAATAATAATAATAATAATAATAATAATAATAATAATAATAATAATAATAATAAATATAATAATAATAATAATAATAATAATAATAATAATAATAATAATAATAATAATAATAATAATAATAATAATAATAATAATAATAATAATAATAATAATAATAATAATAATAATAATAATAGAAATATTAATAATATAGATAATAAAACAATAACAGATAAGATCATATTTATAATCATACAAATCATCATAAATATTATTTTATTAAATGGCTCCTTAATATAAATATGTCAAGTTTTCATAGTTATAATTTTCAGCGAGTGCCTGAATATCAGATAATATATTATCAATGGCAGTGCTGCACAATAGAGATATCAGCACAATTGATATTGATAGACATTGATGCCAATAAATAATAATGATAATAATATAATAATAATAATAATAATGATAAAATGATAATTTAAGCCTTTTGCTGCAAATAATGTATTTAATGAAAAAATTCTCGACTATAAGATAGATTGACAAGGACTATCGTATAGTCGAAAATTCTTTCATTAAATACGTTATTTGCAGCAAAAGGCTTAAATTATCATTTTATTGTTTTAAATAATAATAATAATAATAATAATAATAATAATAATAATAATAATAATAATAATAATAATAATAATAATAAATAATAATAATAATAATAATAATAATAATAATAATAATAATAATAATAAATAATAATAATAATAATAATAATAATAATAATAATAATAATAATAATAATAATAATAATAATAATAATAATAAAAATAATAATAATAATAATAATAATAATAATAATAATAAAAATAATAATAATAATAATAATAATAATAATAATAATAATAATGATAATAATAATAATAATAATAATAATAATAATAATAATAATAATAATAATAAATAATAATAATAATAATAATAATAATAATAATAATAATAAATAATAATAATAATAATAATAATAATAATAATAATAATAATAATAATAATAATAATAATAATAATAATAATAATAATAATAATAAAAATAATAATAATAATAATAATAATAATAATAATAAAAATAATAATAATAATAATAATAATAATAATAATAATAATAATGATAATAATAATAATAATAATAATAATAATAATAATAATAATAATAATAATAATAATAATAATAATAATAATAATAATAAATAATAATAATAATAATAAAATGATTCACCAAAAATGACTCCTCATTCGTAGAAGGTTGTGACCAATTTGTCTGGTTACAGCCTTTACGAATATGGCATCAGAATTTCTGGCATATGCAAGGGTCATGGTGCAAAGTTCGTATTTCATGCTTGACCGCAATGGGGCTTGTTCTGATAATCCGAATTGGAGGGGGCATCAAATATTTGTAACGATGAACAAAGTTTTGGGTCTTTTACTATTTCTGTCGGGCGAAGCGATTTATTTTCTGATTCGGTTGACTTGGCACGTAAATCGATTGTTCCTTCCAAAAAATCAATAACATTTGCTACCATAGACATTTCACTACATCATAATAAATAATAATTATTATGATAATAATAATATTTGCTACCTCAGTTCCAGTCTTTATTTAAATTTCAAACGAGAGGAGATTATTGCATTGTGAGGATGGCACTTGATCTGATTCGCCTTTCTATTCAGAGGTAGCCAACAATTTCCCTAGGCAAATTCCTAGATAACTGTCTCACTGTCAATCTGATAAATGAGATTAAAAGCCAATTTTCTCACATAATCTCGTCAAAGCTTGCCTGATGCCTGAGAAGTAAGACTCTCATTAGCGAGCTGCCATTAGCTTGTGGTGGGACGCATGCGGAACAGATCCCATTTTATCCCTCAACATCATGTTACTCATCGTAAATGTTGCCGCATTCTTACACACGGTCATGTCATTTGAAACTTGGATCAAAATTGTTCTTCGATTGTTACATTGGCCGATCAAGTTACAGATTTGATCTACCAATCGGCTAAACCAAATTGATGTGATTATGTATTTATTTTTATTTCACAATTAATTATATGTTCTGCACTTGTAATGTTGATATTTTGTATTTGATAGCCCCCCCTCCCCAATTAATTACATCGTAACTCCCTCATCTTCTCCTACACCTCTCCCTCACCTCTCCCTCATCTCCCTCACCTCCCTCACCTCCCTCACCTTCTCCAGCACCTTCTCATTCATTCTCTCACTCACCACTCCAAAGTAATCCCATAACATTACAAATACATTCCTTATCAAATCTCCAAATAAGTCGTACTAAGCTCTTATAAAGAGCAAATAAGAATTCATTTGGTGATAATAAAAGTAGGATACACCTAGAAGGTGCAAATGTGACCGTGATAGCTGACCTACCATCATTATGTGTAACTCTCATCAAGACATTCATTGCCATTATATCCATTTGTAAAGAGACCTGCGACGCTAAACATTACTGAATTTCAGCCTGCTATTCCTATTTAGCCTTCCATATCAGAATGGCTGCCATCAGGAGTGCCTGACAAGACAAAAAGTATGAATTTGTGTAAAGAAGTAAATGTTTCACAATATTAATTAATTAATTAATTAATTATTTAATTGATTAATTAATTAATAGTTTAATTAATTAATAAATTTATAATTTAATTAATTAATTAATTAATAATTTAATAATTTAATTAATTAATTAATTAATAATTTAATTAATTTTTGTGATACTCACATATTGAAATTTCCCTGATTGTAAAATGCATTCACGAACCGATATCTGAATATCAACTTCAACGCACGTACGTTAGCCACTTGACCTCCGCAACTGAGTGTGAATACGCGGACGGAGCACACATCTGTCGAATTCGCTTAATTATTTGCATATTCATACATATATAATTCGATTTGCACTTCGTATTGTTATTTCATCAATGGGTACGTTTGACGTTGTTGACAAGATTTCAAGTCTTCCAGTTCTCAACTATAAAGGATTGGAGGACTTTGTAGATAAGATGAGTTTCATAGCTAGTTGCATATTGCTGATTGCTTGCAGCCTGATCGTCACGATGCGGGAATATGTCATGGACCCGATTACATGTTACATGGCCCATTCACCAGGAGGAGAGAACGTTCTGAAATTTGTTGAGAACTACTGTTGGGTCCGCGGAACGATGAGCGTCGATGAATTGAAAATTCCTCAGAAAGACCAAGATTGGAAAGAGTTTGAAAGATCTAGAATTGGTAAGCCAAATTCCTATACATCACAATTTTACTATTTAGATATTATTAGTTTATTATCAATGGGTGCCTTTTATGCTACTGTTTCAAGCCACTCTCTTCCATCTGCCGAAAATCCTCTGGACCGTGATATGTCTCAACGTAACAGGATTGAATGTCAAACATCTGGTAAAGATTTCAGAGAAAACTGACCCGGACAAAACCGCCTCAATGATTGAACATTGGTTGGTCCAGGTAATCCAATCGACATTTCACCCTTTTGACCTTAAAAGTTCATTTCACTACAAAGAATTTGTATTTTGAACCCGTACTAAATGAGTCATGCAGAATGCCTTAGTCAAACTGAAGGGCGGGGGGACCCAAGGAAATTATCGAAACAAGCAAAAGTAGAAAGAAAGGTGTTCAGAATTTTGAGAAGTTGCAACATTTGAGAAGCTAATAACATTACACGTAAAGGTTTATAAAGAAATTGAAAGTTAGAATTAGCGCGTGACTCTGGTCATCATTTAAAGGCTTGAACTAGAAACTGAATTTCAGGTAACCAGAAGATATGCCTTATCATGTCGTTCCTATGACTTCTTTGACGGTCGCCAACAACAATAAGGCAAACGGAATTTGCCATTGGAACTGTGAAAGGCAAAATGCTTATAGGGCTCGTTTGTTACCTAACTATGCTTTATTCTTGCAATAACCCTTGTACCTAACGTTCATTATTTCCATTACCTAAACTTTCATAATAGATTTCATTAATTGGTTAATAATTCTAATTGTCTCATTGTCAACGAAGTCCTCTCTACACCATTCTTTCATTAATTTTATCAATTCCTCAGGAAATATCGAATGCGGTAGACACTTATTGGTAATGGTCATGTTCAATGTCCTGTAAAATGTATCGTTTCTATACATCAGGCAATAATGACACGGTAAATAACTGGTTGAAATAAATGAAAGACACAATAAATTACAATGGAAAATACCAATGATAACCCTCCCCCCCTCATTCGGGATTATTTAGGGCTCTGATGCCAATTATAGTATATTCGATTTATTTATTTGTTTTAAACATTGCAGCTATTATAACAATAACAAATAGATAAAATATTCGCTTTGTCGGTAGAGATTACACGTGGAGATTACATTGCATAAAACAATGAAATTATTATTTATTATTGAAAAGTAATATTTATTTGATATACAATATGATAACAATATAATAACAATGTGATAAAAAATAACAATAAAAGAAAAAATATTTCAATAGAAGTCATAGCTAATGGAAACATCGAAAAGAAAAATGTCAGATTCAAAGAAGCAATTCTCATCATAAACAGACAGCCAAAAATCAACATTAAAGAAGAAATCAATGAAATCATCAATTTGATCTGTTGTCATTGACCTTGAGAATAACTGACAATATATAAAAAATATAATAAATTAAAAAGTAATAATTAAAATAATGATATTATTAATTAAAATGATATTATAAATTCAGTCATATAATTGAAATAATTAATTTTTTTGTTCACCTTTGATATATTTTCTTTTGATATTTCATTTATTTTTATTGTGATTAGATCAAAAATAAATTTATTCGGTAACAAAACTTTTGCGCGCTTCCTTTGATATTAGATGAAATCGATTGATAAATTGATATTGCATGTGATATTGATTTCTGATCTATAGTCATAATGAAAATAAATGAAAGATTCGATTCTAGCAAATTGCTAGTGTTATATAGGGGAGCGATACAATTCTAGCAACACCCATACATTCAGGCTTATCCACAATAAATAGGTTTGATAAAGGCACCTAATGTGCCTTAGTGATGGCAACAAATAGATATTTAGATAGAAATTTTTATATTTCCCACTCCAACTTTATTGCTACATTCATTATTTACATTGTAGATTTATCAATTGAAAATGGTTAACCACTTATCCTATCAGTTCAAATTATCCTTCCTGTCCTCGCCCCATACTTGGTAAAGCGGTTTTAGAGCTCGTATTAGTATTGCCTTTATCTGTTACTCTTTAATGTTTCATTAGAGATTCGCTTATAAATAGTAGCTCAGAAATATGAGCCCCCCAACCATGTTTCACATAATCAAAGGCGCATAAATGCACCGAGCATGGCTTTGAGATTCATACTAATTCAATAATTAGAAATTATTTCAAAACAAATTATGTTTGCTGTAAGATTAGTTCTTTACGCGAGCATGCAAATACCGACTTAGTAAACATGACCGCAATAGTCTAGCTATGGTGGGTGGAGGGGGGCTAGCAACTTATTAAGATCTACAACGAGTACTTTGTGATTACGAAATCTAGCCATACTGTCGGTAGAATATCGTCTCGAAGATCAAATTGAGTTCAACAATGTCATCGACAATTCTCTGTAAAGAGAAAATCATGAAAAATATTAATGAAAATATCTTACATTTTCTTAGATGTCAATTTGACTCTGTTCACTAAGCATGGCTGGCGCTACCGTTGAGATGAACTGCATTACTAACAAAAAGGCAAGCCATAATGATGCATAAATAATTCAAGTGGCGGTAAATTTAAAATCGTTTATTATTTTCACTTTATTAAGTGTTAACAAGCTCATAACTTTTATATAGAGCACAATAACTTTCTGTTGCCACAGAGTTTAAGCATATTCTGTGGGCATTGAAAGGGAGACAAAAAGGGTAACCTATCCCTCCGCTCCCTCTTTCCCACACACATGTCATTCATTGCACACCTGACTTAAGTTAGTGCTGCACCACACCCCCATACTCCCCTCCCACGCATAGGTCATTCATTGCACACCTGACTTATTCTAGTGCTGGACCACACCCCAATACTCCCCACCCACACACATGTCATTCATTGCACACCTGACTTATTCTAGTGCTGAACCACACCCCCATACTCCCCTCCCACGCATAGGTCATTCATTACACACCTGACTTATTCTAGTGCTGCACCACACCCCAATACTCCCCTCCCACGCACATGTCATTCATTGCACACCTGACTTATTCTAGTGCTGCACCACACCCCAATACTCCCCTCCCACGCATAGGTCCTCCATAGCACACATGACTTATTCTAGTGCTAGGCAACATACCCCCCTCCACTCCACTCCCCACACACATGTCATTCATTGCACACATGACCTACATCAAGCACAATATAACGAAAAGAATTTCTATCAAAAAATGAAAAAATAGAAAATATGTGTCAAAGATAACAAAATTTGATTCCTACACAAGCAAAATTTATTTGAATGTTTATTTTCTGATTTATTCATTCTCAATAATAAGTTTGTGTGATTGTAAAAAAAAGGAATATATTTTGGTAAGAATTGCGATTGGTAGGAATTGCGATTGGTAGGAATTGCGATTGGTAGGAATTGCGATTGGTAAGAATTGTGATTGGTAGGAATTGTGATTGGTAGGAATTGTGATTGGTAGGAATTGCGATTGGTAAGAATTGTGATTAGTAGGAATTGTGATTGGTAGGAATTGCGATTGGTAAGAATCTCATAGCCAATCAAATAAAATAGACGCTCTTTTGATCAATCAGTTAGGCATACAATTAATATGATTTAATGACAAAGCTTTTACCTGTTCCACAAGGTATAAGGTTCACCTAATGGACATCTGGTAGAGGGTAACCAATAAAATATAGGACCATATTCTGACAATTCCCTTATGCCTCAAATATCAGAATGCCTGCTTTCATTTTATATTGCTTTATATTGCTTTTAATATGAAATAGGAAATTACCCAATGATATGTTTGCTGCATCCCAGGGAGAATGTCTGATGAATATAAATATTCTAATGATATCTATTTACCTTTTCAGCACCGAGAGTATCGGAAGGGATTCTTTCACAAACTGAAAGTGAAACTTTACCGAATAATGAAATGTTTCGTTATCAGCAAGCGCTTTGCAACTTGGCTCAGTTGTGGCTACCTTATGATGAAATGCCTTTACCTAGTGAATAGCATCGGTCAGATATATCTCATGCAACATTTCCTTCAACTAAACAATCATGAGGATTACAGCTCAAATTTCGGCCTGGAAATAGCAAAGAACATCATCAAAGGCCAAAACTGGGAAATCACCAACATATTCCCAAGAGTCACCTATTGTGTAGCCCGATTAAAACAATTGGGAACCGTGAACTTAGTCGCTGCCCAATGCGTCTTGACGGCCAATCTCTTTATCGAAAAGATTTATA
Source organism: Schmidtea polychroa (assembly GCA_959609185.1). NCBI lineage: Eukaryota > Metazoa > Platyhelminthes > Tricladida > Dugesiidae > Schmidtea > Schmidtea polychroa. The sequence continues at coordinate 12,899 of CAUHTR010001750.1, read as the reverse complement.
TTTTCCTCTGGTTCTGGATTGTCCTGGTGGCAATCTTCACATCGTTTTCATTACTCACTTGGATGTTCCGGCTCTTTGTTCCTTCCAGGCATTACAATGAGGTCAAGAAGCATCTACTGCTTCACAGTCATAATGTCAGCAAATCTTGTGTAGTCGAGAAATTTTGTTCAGAATTCCTTAGATTGGACGGAATCTTCCTTCTCTACTATGATCAATCTGAATTCCGGGGACTTGGTTACTGGGAATATCGTGTCAAAGCTGTTTGAGAAGTATCAAGATAAGTACCAGGATCAGGATTTCATGGACAATGAAAAATTCTTACTCGTACAAACGAACAAAAATTCGGAATTGTCAACGATGGTAAGCTAAAAAGGAAGAATGTGAAAAGTAGAAAATGTCAAATAGTGAATTCACTGTGATTTATGCCTTATTTCATTTGTGTACCCCCCAGGACCAAGCTCACTTGTAGATTTATACATTTGCTAAATTATTAATTTCACTCAACATGATTTATTTCGCCCTTCATCATAATGTTCTTATTATTATCATTATTATTATTATTATTATTATTATTATTATTATTATTATTATTATTATTATTATTATTATTATTATTATTATTATTATTATTATTATTATTATTATTATTATTATTATTATTATTATTATTATTATTATTATTATTATTATTATACTATAATTATTATAATAATTATTTCCAGTGATTCTAATCTTGTGCAAAAGCTTTCATTGATTCATTTTCTAAAATAAATTATTTTTGTTTAAATGTTTACTTTATAACGCGTCAATGGCGGCTTACTCGCCTTACGCAGGCTGAATTTTTATCTCTAAAGTTTACGCAAGCCCTGCAAATAGTTATATAAAAATGCATTTCTCTAAGTTCCAGTATTCGCTTGATCTTAGCTTCCTGATCCAGATCAACAACATGAACGATTGTTTACAATTTGCAAAAGGAAAACAAATTTGGCATTTGAAAACGGAATAGAAAGGGAAGGGCTTGAACTAAGCGAACAAGTAACATTGTAAATATCCTCCTCCACTCCCGCCCTCCCTTGCCCTCCCCTCCGGTTTGATATGTGATACAAATGTATTTGGAATCAGGGGAAGGCGCGAGTATATAGATATGGAATTATCATAGGAATTGTTTCCCAATTCGTCATATTCTAACAAATCTCGCCTCCTTAGAAAGATTTTCATTTCCAAGCCCGAACAGATAGGTAAAATATGACAGTCAAATGAAGGGTTGGAATAAGAAACAGATGCATGTTATGGAGGCTTCAATGAATTATATTTGTCTGCTCGTTGATAAGTTTTCAATGAAATGGTTGAGCGCACCCGTGAATAATCCAAATGAATTGTAATTTAGAATTTGTTATTTTTATGTATATGAAAGATTATCAAACCAATTAATAAGTAGTAAATGAATAAATCATATAACTGTTTCATTTCATAATAAATTAAGCGTTCTCCCATGGGAAGGGGAGGGATGCACCTGAGTTACTCACTCCGATTCTGCAAGCCTTTTTCGGTACACAATATATACAACAAATGATATTCACATCAAAAATCAATCTGAAATCAATCAGAAATCAATACGGAATCAATAGGGAATCAATAGGGAATCAATAGGGAATCAATAGGGAATCAATAGGGAATCAATAGGGAATCAATACGGAATCAATACGGAATCAATAGGGAATCAATACGGAATCAATAGGGGAATCAATACGGAATCAATACGGAATCAATACGGAATCAATACGGAATTAATACGGAATCAATATGGAATCAATATGAAATCAATAGGGAATCAATAGGGAATCAATAGGGAATCAATAGGGAATCAATAAGGAATCAATACGGAATCAATAGGGGAATCAATACGGAATCAATACGGAATCAATAAGGAATCAATAGGGAATCAATATGAAATCAATAGAGAATCAATAAGTAATCAATACGGAATCAATAAGGAATCAATAAGTAATCAATACGGAATCAATAAGGAATCAATAGGGAATCAATACGGAATCAATACGGAATCAATACGGAATCAATATGGAATCAATACGGAATCAATAGGGAATCAATAAGGAATCAATAGGGAATCAATAAGGAATCAATAAGTTTGATTTGCGTGCAACAAGGACATTGTAAATGATCCAGCGTAGTTCACGTGAATTGGCTCGATCAGGGACGAATCAATTTGTTCGACTTAGGACAAGTCTATTAGTCCGACCTAGTGTAAAAAATTAATAAAAAATGTGAAAAATCGAGAATCAATTAATTACGTGGGAAATTAATAGAAGGCAGTAGAGTAGTAAGTGAGGGAGGCAAGAGGGCCTATCATGTCTTGGGGGTCAGTTAGGATAGGAAATGATTTGATAATTAAAAATTGATAAGAAATCTGCAAGTGACAGAATTTAAATATTGACTTGTCAAACAGGGAAAACTAATGATTTCAAATTAAATTTTGTAAAAATCGATACCAAGGACTCAGAAAATTATTATAATAATGATTTAATTTGCTTCAAAAAATCGGACTGATAAGGAGGGATTGATGGAAAAACGTTATCTATATAAAGGAATGCAATTCAGCTAGTATTGACAGAATGGTTGAAGAATGTTTTGTTGGGTTACCTGTAGGGAGAATACTTTGCTGTCGGACATTTATCTATTTGGCACTTTTGCTATATTCCCCTCATTTAGGAACCACGCATAATTATTTTAATCCGCCACTAAATGACCGTCGTAAGCGACATTGGTACTGCAATTTAGTGGGTGGCTGTCGGCAAAAGATGAGCTCTACCAAAAGAACTGCTAATGGCCCGACGAGCTACCGTAGAAGGTATAACACCTAATTTCTCTTGTCACCTTATCGTTGGATTTCCCAGAGTTCCCTGATTATTGCCGTCTACTTTGATTTACCCGGTTAAAACATTTAGAAAAAGTGCGAGACGAAATGATAAGTGCTTTTTGTCGAATCATCGTGATTAGATTAATATCCTTTATTAATTGTTATTTAATTTACAAAGATACAGATTTTATAATTGTTGTTAATTTTCGCCATTATCTCGATTTCATTTTATTGCTAATCATCCTAACGCTTGGAATCCTTAACTTCATTGTTCTTTCTTTGATGGATCCCCAAATGGAATCACCTTTCACATTTAATTAATTTTTAATTCTTTCCCGAACAAGTAGATTCAAATAATAACGATAATATAATAAATTTATTCACAAAATCGTGCAAGTGATTAATATCAAATTAACAAAATGAAGTTAAGCCATTTTTTCATTGCTGCGTGTGGACACATTTTTAATTCCCTAAATCCTTTCCTTTCCAACTTCCCTTCCACAATTTCTTGTTGTTCGCTGGGGCTGTTTGCATTTTAAATAATTATTATTTGCATTACAATATATTAATTTAACAATTAAATTGCAAATCTATTATTAAATTAATTAAATTAAAATACATTGTTTTAATATTCTTATATATACACTTTTCTTTCAAACCACTCCATCTTTTAATCAATAAAAATGTGTTCAAAACTCTGTAATTGGAACAATTTGTGGATCAACGAAATGTCTCACCCGTATATAGAATAGATATTACAAATGATCAATCTTGTAGTGCTGCTGGTGGTACTCCTACTCATCGTCAGATCATAGGACATACAGTCAATGGATACGTTGAGTTCGAATTAGCAATAACATTCAGATCACGGACTGCACCATCGCAATTGAATATCCAAACAATCTGAAATCAAGAGACTCGTATTCAATGAAATGAAATGTCATTCCGAAATTCGCATGAACGAGATTATGATTTTGTTCCTACATCATTAATGAATTAATGAACAAATATAAAATACATAAAAACAGAGTAAATTAGAAATTATAAGTTTTTAAAACAATTTTTACTTAATTAAAAGAATTCAATTAAAAGTTTTATTTTTTTAAGTCTGTTTTTACAAACAATCTTTTTAATTAATTGATTACCGCGTTTTTCAAATTTAAAGTTATCAGATCCACTCTCTCAACTATAATCCATGTTCGTTCTTCAGAAAAATCTTCCATCTTTCTTATTCGTGTTTGTGAATACATAACAAAGTCTTTTTTAAGTAAAATGCTGTGATAATGCACATCTACGTCTTTCTGCATTCGTAAAATATATCTTTCGTGATATTCATAATTTACAGTTAATATTGGACTATTTGTTTCCAAAACCGTTTCGGTCAGTTGTATTTATTTATCTTCATCCAATAAATTCTCAAAAGGAATTAAATTACCCATAAAATCAGAATACTTTTCAAGTTCTTCAATTTCATCACAATTCCTATTTACTGGTACTATTCTATCTATTAAATCCTGTTCTATTTCTAAAAGCTTTCATTGGCGTTTTATTAATTGTCCGATGCCAAGTTGTGTTATATTTGAACGTAATATCTGGAAGTATACCTAATCAACGCTTTTCAGAAATTTCGGACAGTTCTTTAGCAATTTTTCTGACCAGTGTCTGATTTTCTCGCTCAATCTGCCTCAATTTTGTGGATGTCTTGGCGGGACACGTTTAAATTCAATATTGAGATCTTTTAAAAAGTTATTGTGCTGTGGATTATTAAATTTCTTCCCATTATTCGTTTAAATATTTCGAGGAGCTCCTTTTCTGTCGATTTGTTGTTTTAACGCATTTTTGCGTTTTCAGGTGTTTTTGATATGAGAGGGACCGGAAAAAGAAATTTTGAATAGCAATCGAGTATATTTAGGATCCAACCATATCTATCATAGAAATTGGCGTAATTTCTCAGATCTATGCTATCATTCTGAACTAAATGCCATGGATAATATGATATAATGGGTATGATTTGACTAATTCCAGTTAAGGGCCGATGACTATTGCAAATACAATTTGCGACATATATGTTGAGTCCTGAATTCGTGAAGACCCTGCTCCATAATATCAAACAACAACGAGCAGTAATCGATGAGAATCAAAACAGCAATATGTAATTTTAAGTTTAAAAACACACCAGGTACCTAAATGTATTTCATTAATAATTTGAATCTAAATAATTTGTTAACAATTTTAATTCACGATTTAACCGCAAAAAATTTCATCAATTTGACATTTTGTTTTAATAATTCTGAAATGTTTGTGAACGTATTTAAATTGAATTTTAAAATCTATAATTTAACCAAATACAAAATTTTATTATTTATAAAATTTAATTAAAATCCATTCATAAAATGAAATTTGTAGCCAAAGGATTTATTCGGATGAAAATTTGTGATATTGAGAAAGATTTTTTAGATGGCGAGGATTATTTTGATCCTTATTTTGAAGTGAATATAAAAGATGCTAAATATAATATGGGTAAATTTGGGGGAAAGAGAATTATGCAAACTCATTTCATTAGAAGGGAAATTGGTAGAATATTATCAAAGGAAGAAACCGGTTTACAGGCAAATTAATGGCATGACGATAGATGCTCATTGTAATGCGGGTCGAATTGTCCAATTTGTCGTGATGAAACGGCCAAATATTGTACTAGCGGATGCAGCAGTGGAAATAGAAACATTGAGAGAATGCTGCGGAGGAGATAAATGCGGTATGATTGGGCTTTGGGTTAGTGAGTTAATGTGAGGATTTGTCGAATCTCTATGGAATCTGTTTAGATTGATCTGAGGCCTCGTGGGCGATTAATGGTGCTGCTGCTGTGTGTTCCTTGTGAAATTGGTAAGATCTGTTCATTATATCCTTCCCGGTGGGCATAAATAAGGTAGATGAGGGCAGCAACGGTCACTGGGGGCATGATATGAGCTAGGATAGGGGCATGATATGAGCTAGGTGGGGCATGATATGAGCTAGGATGGGGCATGATATGAGCTAGGTGGGGCATGATATGAGCTAGGTGGGGCACGATATGAGCTAGGTGGGGCATGATATGAGCTAGGTGGGGCACGATATGAGCTAGGTGGGGCAGCAACGGTCACTGAGGGCATGATATGAGCTAGATGAAATAAGGAAGGTAGCCAGGAGTGTATCAATGGGAAATAGTAGCAATTATATTAGTAATTATTGTATCATTGAAAGTCATTAAAATATTTTCATTCATTTTCTAATCATATCTTAGATTAATTACTAAATCATTTGCCTCACCATGATATATTTCATTGGCATCATATACCAATCCATCATTTACTTCTACTTCCTACATTACGCAGCCTCCTTGACCTATTGATTGAGTATACCATTCTATTGGCGGCTATTTATAAATAATAATAATAATAATAATAATAATAATAATAATAATAATAATAATAATAATAATAAATAATAATAATAATAATAATAATAATAATAATAATAATAATAATAATAATAAATAATAATAATAATAATAATAATAATAATAATAATAATAATAATAATAATAATAATAATAATAATAATAATAATAATAATAATAATAATAATAATAATAATAATAATAATAATAATAATAATAATAATAATAATAATAATAATAATAATAATAATAATAATAATAATAATAATAATAATAATAATAATAATAATATAATAATAATAATAATAATAATAATAATAATAATAATAATAATAATAATAATAATAATAATAATAATAATAATAATAATAATAATAATAATAATAATAATAATAATAATAATAATAATAATAATAATAATAATAATAATAATAATAATAATAATAATAATAATAATAATAATAATAATAATAATAATAATAATAATAATAATAATAATAATAATAATAATAATAATAATAATAATAATAATAATAATAATAATAATAATAATAATAATAATAATAATAATAATAATAATAATAATAATAATAATAATAATAATAATAATAATAATATAATAATAATAATAATAATAATAATAATAATAATAATAATAATAATAATAATAATAATAATAATAATAATAATAATAATAATAATAATAATAATAATAATAATAATAATAATAATAATAATAATAATAATAATAATAATAATAATAATAATAATAATAATAATAATAATAATAATAATAATAATAATAATAATAATAATAATAATAATAATAATAATAATAATAATAATAATAATAATAAATAATAATAATAATAATAATAATAATAATAATAATAATAATAATAATAATAATAATAATAATAATAATAATAATAATAATAATAATAATAATAATAATAATAATAATAATAATAATAATAATAATAATAATAATAATAATAATAATAATAATATAATAATAATAATAATAATAATAATAATAATAATAATAATAATAATAATAATAATAATAATAATAAAATAATAATAATAATAATAATAATAATAATAATAATAATAATAATAATAATAATAATAAATAATAATAATAATAATAATAATAATAATAATAATAATAATAATAATAATAATAATAATAATAATAATAATAATAATAATAATAATAATAATAATAATAATAATAATAATAATAATAATAATAATAATAATAATAATAATAATAATAATAATAATAATAATAATAATAATAATAATAATAATAATAATAATAATAATAATAATAATAATAATAATAATAATAATAATAATAATAATAATAATAATAATAATAATAATAATAATAATAATAATAATAATAATAATAATAATAATAATAATAATAATAATAATAATAATAATAATAATAATAATAATAATAATAATAATAATAATAATAATAATAATAATAATAATAATAATAATAATAATAATAATAATAATAATAATAATAATAATAATAATAATAATAATAATAATAATAATAATAATAATAATAATAATAATAATAATAATAATAAATAATAAATAATAATAATAATAAATAATAATAAATAATAATAATAATAATAATAATAATAATAATAACAAATAATAATAATAATAATAATAAATAATAATTGTTGTTGTGGTTATATAAACATTACAAAGAAAATGTTACACCATGGAAATTGTAATGGGTTACATTAGAAACAAATATGTCCCAATACGTGCAAAATACGTCCCAATACATTACAAAAAAATTACAAATTTACACCATTGCATGTTATGGTTATATAATTATATCTTGCTTTTGTGGGTTTTCCGCCTAAAATTTAGAAGTTTTATTGTATTTTCCTAATGAAATGATATAATTATTATTATTGCTGTGTTATTATATTATATATTTGTGATGAACAAAGGTGATAGCAAGGATGTGTCCGTTTATTGATCGGTATGAGAGGAGTGAATGGTTCATTGCATCTTCATCTCCATCTCCTTCAATGGTAGCGCGCCTCCCCTCCTACAGCCATACGAAGTACATCACACATATAATATAGTTCAATGACACTATCAGTTACACATAATCAAATGGAAATTGCAATGGGTTACATTAGGAACAAATATGTCCCAATGCGTGAATCAGGCGAGTAATAAATGGAATATTGTAAAAGCATTGAAATTAGAGTGCTTCAGCTGCCGTTTCCTAGAGTTTCCCACATCAATAAATGATGTATGAGGCAGTCAAGATATTTTTCATTACTCGCAATGCACAAATCAGCGAATGATATTGAAGGAGAAATATGTGGTGCAAACCGTTGATGAGATCCATTTGCCCTTCTAGACACTAGATATTTCATCGCTCGACTTCTAGGATTGCTAAGGAAAGCAATAGAATAACGCATCATTGAGAATCTGATTCGTGCGTTCTTATCTTTAAATGCAACACTTCATGTATTTGTATAGAGATTGCCTAGGATTCCCTATATTGCGCATGTCGACAGGTTTGCTATGCCCGCTGATGCATGCAACATTCTGCAACATCATATAGATCTACTACATTGTACACATCATACATATGCTATATATCACTGACCATTTATCCCCATGTTTCTCCACTACCCGTTCCCACATGAAATCAGCGTAATCATAGGATTGTACACAACAAAATGAGAAAGTAACCATTGTTTTGCCATTCCTTCCAGGCGGAGTGAAAGAGAGATGGGGAGAGAGAGAGAGAGAGAGAGGGAGAGATATATTGTAGAGAGAAATATCCAGGCTAGCAATTCACATACTTGCCTCATTTCCTTCCATCATTTCTTAAATTATTTTCTGTGATTTTTCTTCCAATTGCATTTCTGCTGCAGTTATATAATAATAATTATTACCATCAGCACCATCACCTCCATCTCCATCATCACCATCACCATCATCATTATCATTATCATCCTCGTCATAGAATAGTAACTCTCTAAAGGATTAATTGCAGCACAGGTATTTGTGAAATGGTTTCATATACAGGTAGTATTGTCATGTGTTAGCAATAGCAATAGCAATAGCAATTGCCATCATCTTCTTCCTCCTTATCCTTACCGTTGTCAATTGATACCTTGTTCCTGAGTGCTGGATTACATTTACATCTCCATTTTTTCATAGAGCAACCTCCAATGGTCGAATTGGAGTTATCGGATTCTCTCAATCTTGCTCGCAACATTCCAGAATTCGGCGGAATCGCCAAGCGCAGAGGAGCTGTCCGTCACCAGAAAATACACGCAATTCAAGGCCACGAATTCCTCGCGAAATTTTTCCGCCAACCAACTTATTGTTCCTTTTGTTCGGAATTTCTCTGGTGAGAGCAAATTAATTGATTGATTGATTTCCGTTAAATGGGTTTTCACATCACTTGGGCCAGTGGGGGGAAGCGGGGGGGGGGGGGGGGTCATAGCACGCTTTTATATTTTGTGCCTACTAGTTATGCTCAAATTGTTCTCCTGTTAGGATTGGTGCCGGCTAGGGGGGGGGGCTGGCTTGTCCTAGAACCAATCAGTTTATTATATTCGGTACGTCACTTGGAGCAATTAGAATAATCTCCAGGATAATGAAGGAATCATTTCCATTGGAATCGGCAGTTCTGTGGCCACCACTGATTGGAGAGATAAAATATAATGCCTGAGCTATCCTGGGGCACATTGGTGCTTGTTAGCAATGAATTAATGATGTTCTCCTTTGGGAATACCAGCTTTAGTGATTTGCAAGCCAATAGCATGTTACTGACCATTCTAATTATATAACAAATGAAACAGAAGAACAAATGGAACAAAAGTCCAATGTGCCATTAAAACACCAGTCAAATGCAATACAGGAAATTTCATGATAAATATCTTGTGAATGGTCTATCAGTACTTTATTAGGTCGCGCTGGGTTGCATTTCTCACATTTTCATTCCAGCGAATCTTTATGAAATTACTCTCGATTTAGCTCCTCGTGTTCAGTAGAAAATCAATTAAACTCGAACAAAATATTACTTTACCATTGTAACTACCCTTGAATCTTTCTGTCATAATACTACAATGATATTGATGGGAAATTATTAAATTAGACATTTATTTTTAATTGAATTTAACAGGTAATTGATTAATAATAGAAAATTAATACATTAATAATACATTAATTTTCAAGCCATAAAAGCATTTTAATTCAAAATTGATTTGAATGAAGATTACAAAGACTTTTATCAGTTATTTGATTGTGAAAGGAAATTATTGCTAGAATTAAATGAAAAATTCCATCAATTGATGGGAATATTAAAACAAAACATTCCAGGTAACATTTATTACGGATCAGGAAGGGTTAAATATCATCAGAACTGTAATAAGATTACAGAATTGAAAAGTATTTTGTGTGAAATTCCATCTGGATCGGTGACCGTCCTTTAGTGCTCCTGGTTGCCTGGGATTGATTTGGACTCTAATTCTGTATTTTGCCATTCGTAGCGACCTGTTGAAATTCGAAACTCTTTTCGTGAAATGTTGACAATTTATCAAATTGATATTTGGGAATTTCAATTCAGACCAGGAATATAGAGGAGAACATTTACTATCTAATTGATAATATCCGCAATTCCCTGACGTCTAGTTTCATTCATTTCTCTCTGAATTTCTGTCAGTTTCGTTTTTCGTACAAACACATTTCTACTTTAATGAAAGGTAAACATTGATAATTTGTTTGATGGATGAGAAGAATTGAGTGGATGAAGACAAGGGAGGGGAGTAAGGGAACTTTTGCTTTATGAGTTTCAAGCAGATGCAAGCCGGCATTGCAATTTCTATCATAATGTCATTTGCAGAATCGAGTGCTACAGTTACCGAAATAATAGAATCGGTTGTTAAGCAAATTATATGATTTAAATTTAAATGTCCGTTAATAGAGCGTTGGAACCTATTCTCGATTTAGTGTAGCCTAAATTACTGCTTCAAGAATCTACAAGAAATCAAAAAAATCAAATTTTCATGATCAAAACCCAACAAAACATTCCCAATACAAAATTCAGTTGAGTCACCAAAGCAAATAATGTCACACTCAAATGCAAAACCAAAACCAATCTTATAAGATATCCAAGCAAATATCTCAAGTGTCGAAATTTACAAGAGATTGGACAATTAGTCAGGGAAAACATTATAAACAATAAAAGTCAATCACATAAACCATTCAACAACAAGAATAAATGTAGTCAGAGGCATAAATAACCAACTGACACATAACAGATATGTAAATGGTTTGATAACTCGCCAATATCAAATCATTGAGCGGTTTTATCTCTGATATTTCCGTGAAGCACTGCATAATAGTGCTCAAATCCTCGGCCACCAGCGTAGTGATGACTGATGATCCCTCATGGGAACACAGAAGCAAACTATACCTAGTAAAAACAAAACCCGTTATGCTATGACCGCTTTGAGGTTGAAGCTCATCCGCCAGGATCCGACCTTCTCTTTGGAGCGGTAGGTAAAACCAAGCTTTGGATCCCGGAAAGTGTTACTCAGGAAGCATTAGTCCTAAGTGATTGTTATCCCATCTATCAAAATATACATATGAGAGTCATATGAGAGCCATATACTAGGATTGCCTGGTATCTGATGGCCAACAGCTTTGGTTTGATTTCGTTTTGTTATAATTGTGGATGTTTCCCCTGCTACGTATATGACCCGCGATTAAATAGTAAAGATCGCTCAGTTAATATCTAATTTTCTCCTTCTAAGCATTTCCTATGACTAAAGCCCCCAAGAAATTGTTTTGCTTGCTTTTTTGCGAAATTATTCATCAGTTTACTTTCCATCTTTTCTCGCAGGTTTAACCTTAGCAAAGCATTTTAATTGGATTTTATAAATGAAAATTTAGCTTTTACTATTAACCAATTCAGCGGCAAATTTTTATAGTCATTTAGATATCAACTTATGTCAGATATAAACAAATTATTAAATCTCCAAGAGAAAGTATGATATCTGTGAAATACATATTAAACTAAAATACAAATATTAAAATATATCATTTGTGCACATTTTTTGCCTCCCAATTGTTCTCATTTATGAACGCTAGCAGTAAATGGATTCAAGAACATATATTAAAGAACCCTAACCCTAATCCTAACCCTTACCCATAGATTTTGAGCCTGAAATTCAAAAAGATTACAATATACACTATCACACATTCTCCCATGCCTTCACAATATTTTGCTTTCAATTTAGCCAGTTGCTAGGAAATTTTGGACTTGTCTTGACGGTTTGCTAATTGATAAACTGAAATGAAAGTAAAATAACACTTGATAAACGCATTGGAAAATTTGTGTTGCATCGAATTAATTTTTGATCTGTTGTCGGAATGAAAATAAATGAAATATCATCAAAAAAAGAAAACAGATCAAATTGACCAAAAATTAAAACATTTTATTGATGTCATTGAGATTTACATGTTTATACGACAATTTCAGCAATCAAATCATTTAAAACAAAACTT
>CAUHTR010001749.1:0-71057 GCA_959609185.1 Schmidtea polychroa | reverse complement strand
ATTCAAATTCCTTTTTTTAAAAAAACAAAAAATCCGAGAAATTCAAATCCACGCATATTTTTGAAAAATATTTTTGGTTGATGTTTAAAAAAAATCAAATACAAGCCCGAGTATAATTATCGTAATTACCCGGATAATCGAGTAATCGAAAAAAACAATAAAATTCCGAGTACCCGGGTACTCGATACTCGAGGTTGGATTCACTAATTGCGATTGCATAAATTGATCACTTCTTGATTCCACTTCGCTAGAGCAAGGTCATCTATAACGATTCCGCCATAAACGTGCTTTTCTGGTCCTAATTTGTCAAAATCTTGTCGGATTGTGACATGAAGTGGTTCCTGAAAATGTTTTTATGCGAAATTAGTTTTACCTATACCAGTTCCGCCAATCAGAATGAGATTTTGGTCCTTTAGATCAGGGGTTCCCAAACTTTTACCAGTCGAGACCCACTATTTAGACCGCAAAGTTTTCGCGACCCACCTGTAAATAAAACAAGAAAAAAGCTAAAAATGTTGATTTACATATTTATTTAACACGCATATTTAAGAATAATTAATAGGATGAATGAGATGAATGAGCCTGCTTTCTATTTTTTGCAATAACATCTTCGACATTTACTTTTATATTTGTTGTTATTAAGCGAAGTGAGTTTGATAGCTGTAATTTGTTGCGATATTTTTATTTTTTATTGCAATCATTGACGAAAATGCAACCTCGCATAGATAAGAAGTTGTGAAAGGAAGCAATACTTTTAACGCTGCGGTGTGTAAAGTTGGATATGTGTTTTGCACCGATAACCAAAACTGTAACAATTTCGTACCGTCAAAATGTAATTTAACAACACTATCTTCGAATAGCTCAATTAATTCCTCATCCGCTATCGTCGATATACCGGTAACTAAACCACTTTGAAATGGATTTTGAACCCATGTATATTTTTCTAGATTTTTCATTTCTCCATAGAAATAAAAATCAAAATTTTCTTTAAGTCTGTCCAAATGCTTATATATAAATATTGTGACAAGTTAAGTAAAAGCAAATTAATATGCTCAGTAATACAAATATTAAATTTTTGGCGACACACCGAAAATAGCTTCGCGACCCACCAGTGGGTCGCGACCCACACTTTGGGAACCGCTGCTTTAGATTGATAATACCAAGACGAAATCAACTCTTTATTTTCTGATACTATTATGAGCTTCACCTGTTTGGTGTATGTTATTTTTTTCATATCCTTAAATATTTTGTAAATATTTCATAATTTTCAATTAAAATCTTTTATTATTTTGGTCAATTTTAATCATTTTTCTTTTTTATGCTATTTCTTTTGAAATTTTGAATGCCATGGATTAAAAATTATTTAAAAAAATGACTAAAAATACTAATTATTAATAATTTTACATTTATTTTAAATAATTGCAATTTAAATATATTTTCCATTCTGGCGTGACACATCTCATACTATGACTAAGTGAGCTAACGTGTTAAAACTTAACAGATGAGTCTACCTCAAGGTTCATTATTACTTCAATAACATAATTGTACATTTCATTAAATAGTAGGGTTTGCGTAATCACTTAATAATTGTATTGGATTATGCAATGTTCAAATAAATTAATTGCCAATTCAGTCTTGTCTAAATAATTTTGCCATAAAATAATTCACTTAGAAATTGTTTAACAAAGTTCCAAAATTTATAGAAACTTATTTTCATTAAAATCTTTAAAAAATAAAAATCTAAGTCTTTCTGAAAATAAAATTGAAAATGCTAAATTATATAAATTTTAAAAATAACTTTATTTGTTTAATTAATGCTATTTAACGAAAATTTAATATTAATAATGACCAATAATCCTAACCAAAATCGCCAAACTTCCTTTTCTCCAGAAGTGGCTCAATTCGTACTGGGATCACAAAACTATGAATCTCCCAAGTCAACAAAGTTTCAACTTAACTCTGCAATATTCACACCAAAGTCCTCAGTATTATCACCGAATGCTACTCCATTTACTCCAAAATTTACAGGACTTTCTTCTATGGCCACGTCTTTTACACCGAAACGAGAAAGGAAGGCATTAGTAATTGTTAACCCAAAAAATATGGAACAACTCAAGATAGATGAAATTGTCAAAGCTGCTATTGATCTCAATGAATCTATTTCGTCGATAAAATACACGGATTCTATAGCTGATAATATAATATTAGAAAATGAAGAGTTGATTTCCGATGGATTAGATACAAAGGAAAATGGTTTAGAAGAAAATACTAATGGAAATACTGAGGTTGTCATCACCGATGAAATAAAATCAGATGAAACTGAAAAGATTAATGAAAACGTAATAGATGAGTCTACAATCATAAAGAAAATTTATTCACGTAATGAGTTATTGAGGCAAATCAAATATGAAGATATACCAAAAGATTTGCCATTGATGAGCTCATGGCTACAAGAAATATTCACGATTAAACCAAATAAATTGGATTATGTCAATATTTCTTGTGAAGAGGAAACTGAAACTGATTGGAAACGTGGAGTAAAATTCCAAAAGCTCGTCCATTACGAAAACGGGTATCTTCCCCCTCAGATGAGACTCAACGAAATTGATGATAAAATAAATTTAAAAAGAAATATTAAATCCACTTTTAATAAAATGACACCAGAGAATTTCGATTTATGCGTTAAGGAAATTTCTAGCTACTCAATAGAATCAAAAGAAGAGATGATGATTCTAACTGACATCATATTCGATAAAGCCATACAGGAAGAAGCATATTGTAAAATTTACTCAAAATTCTCAGCCAGTATGGTAAAATCACATGAGAAAACCAATGATTTCAAAACAATTTTGTTGCAAAAATGCAAGATGATGTTTGACAAACCTCTGAAAGTCCAAATGGAAGAGGCAAGGAGAAGATGGATGGAAAGAATTGAAAATGAATCTGACGAAAGAATGAAAAGTCTTTATGCTTCCGATATTGAAGAGCAAGTTTGCAAAGCGAAAGATAAATATTTTGGAAATATTAGATTTATTTCTGAATTGTTTTTGCAAAGTGTACTAATGGGAAGAATAGTATTGCATTGTGTAAATTTCTTATTGAATCAGTCGGACGATCCAAATTCCTTAGAGGGTGTTTGTAAGATTTTCCAAGTGACAGGAAAGAAATTAGAAGAGCAACATGCTACCGATGTCAAGAAGGCACTTGATAAAATGGTTATTCTATCCAAATCTGAGAAATTTGATATGAAAACAAGATTCAAGTTGAAAGATATTTTGGAAATGAAAAATCGGAATTGGGAAATGAGACAAGTTCAAATTGCTAAATCTTTTGTTCCAAAAACTTTAAATGAATTGAAAAAACAAGAAGAGATTAAAGAGGCTCCAAAGCCAGCATGGAATAAAATGACGAATAATCAGAACAAAGTGGCAAATAACTTATATAGGGCGGACAATAAAGTACAAAAGTACAAAGAAAATATGAAAAACTCAAATGTAAGAATTCATGTGCAAAATACAGAAGGGTGGAATACAATTTCAAAGAAATTGCCCAAACAAAATTTTGTCATTAAATCGACAAGTCCAAAAATATCAAAGGCATTGAAAACTCAAAATAAGTTCTCATTGTTAACTGAGGAAAATGATGCAGTTGAAGTGCCAGTTTTCTCAAATCTGAAACCAATGAACATTGTCACCGTTACATGTGACAATGAGGATGAACAAGAGATATCTGAAGAATTGTTCAAGGATATCATGAAAAGTGAAGCATCAACAGATCGTTGGTGTAAGATATCTAAACCGATTGAAATAATTGACAAATGGCTTGATAAAATATTGGAGAGGAAATCAGATAGCCGGGCATTGCTTGGTGACTATTTCAATAAGTTATTCAAATTGAAATTGTTGAGCAAAAATGATTTTATTGAAGGTTCCAAACAATTACTAGAATGTTCAGAAGATTTGATATCAGACATTCCTAAATTGTGGGAATTCTGGGCTGAATTTCTTGAAAGATTTATCGAAAATGAAGAATCTGACATAACTTTTTTCAACCAGTTTTTCAAAAATGTTGAGAATGAAGATGATGTTAAAAACTGTCAGAGATGTATCAAGGTTATGGCCTGTAATAGGGTTGGCAATGTCATTGTGGAGTCTTTATTTAGCAACATTGTTTGACAAGTTTGCATTACTCAAAGGTCACATATGATCCTTTTAGCTTGTAATATAATATATAAAAACATTTATTTCTATTATTAATCGATTACTTCTTAATTTGTTTATTTGTATCTTTTATTGGTTATAGTTATATCTTTATATTATGAAATGCCAGTATTTATTATTGTTAATTAATTATGTATTAATTTTAAACACTAAACTAGTTATTATTAAGTATTTAATAATATCATAACCTTTACTTCTCTAACAATTATTGATACATTCCATCATTCACTTGCCTTATTTAAAATATCTTTTAAATCTTAATTAAATTAAGCAGAATTATTTAAATGTGCGAAATAAAATAATATATACTAAGAAAAATAACAAAACGTTTATTAAGAATACTTTAAATGCGAAAGTTTTTTGATAATTTCTTCTATATATGAACTAATTGTATCAAAAATATGTTTGTCAGTTGTAAAATCAGGTAATTCCCGACAACATAATAATTGAGTAATTATATCATTTACGTAAATAAATCTAACAAGTGCAATTACTTGAGCTTAATGTAATGTATGTGTTTTCGACGATCTGTAGATCAAAATTTAAATTTGCAAGAGTTTCGATATATTAAATATCTAAAATTTCGTGACACAGTGATTGAGAATCACTATTCTACACGGTCACAATTCTTCCATGTTTTTATGACACCTGACTTGTTTTTGAATATTTCGGAACTTCCAATGTCCTTGACTTAAAAGTATTTATTACCACTAAAAATAACATCTTTAAAATATACGACTGTTTCATTAATCAGAACAATTTTGGAAAGAACAATATCTTCAAGACTATTTCAAATACACTTTTAATAATCTACCGCTGAAATAAATAAACTTGCCTGGAATTTAATACTATTAGCAGAATATCTCCATCGAAAATGAAAATTCTGGTGACTTTAAAATTTGAATACGCGAATCTATGACTTCATCAACAATAATCTGTTCTAAACTATCAAGTTTTGGTTAGTCTGTTGATTTCCTAATAGTAAATATATCCAAAGACTATGATTTTTCTTCCTCCTTTGTAACTGACTCTGTTTTGAAATCATTACATAAAACTCCAGCTTTATTATACAGTAAAAATTCGATGACAATAATGATGCATAAATTGTTCATTCAGATCCATTTATCACTTTCGAATAATGAAATTGAATAAGTTTCGTTGTTTTTCCGTGACTTGAGTATAAATTTCTTTTCTTGCTGTCTTGTATAAGTTATAAGTTTAACTTCATTCATTTAAAATAACGCTATATCCAAAATTTATTATCAAAACAGTGGTAATTAATAAATATCATCTAATTCACATATCTATATTGTTGTATCCTCCAACTAAAAAAATCTTATGAATTTGTTTTATTATATTAAAAAAAAAGTATTTACAAGTTATCATATAGGGTTACCGAATTATAATCACAATTCAATTCATCATTATATATCAATTAATTACACAATTCTATGAATTAATAATTCTATAAATGTAGATCTTTATTTTCTACTTCATTTACATATTTTTGAAGAACAGAATTTCGTACAGGGGAATTTTTAAATTTTTTAACAATTATTCGAATTTTATGAATTGTTAGTTTTATATCATCTATATCATTCAATAAAAATGTTTCCTGTGTTAAATTATTATCTTCATCTGAAAATAAATTGTCTTCAACATCATCTGATGAATCAGAATCTGAAGAATGTTCATGTTCATTATTTTTATTTGAATAAAATATTTTAAGGACTGCCAAATGTAAAGCATGATTGTAACATAGCTGCAACAAAGCTGGTGATAAAGTTCCAAATTTTACCATAACGCTTGCACCATCACTTGTAGTGGCAATAATATCTTTATCAAAACTAATATTAAATGAATTTAACTTTTCATTTACTAAATCGACCATTTTATCTGCCGGGCAGCTACCATGTATACGAACTAGTCCTAGATTTTCCGACATACCACTTGCATTATAATATATATGTATATTTAAATATCGTCGGTTCCTAAAACTGGTCCACTCGTCAATACTTAAAGAAATTTTTGATTTTTTGATTTTATTAGTTTTATTTATTGACAATATCATCTTTTTTCATTGTAATATTTATAAATTATATTCATTATATCCGTTGGATATTTTGGTAAAACAAATCCTTGTAATTCTAAACTATTTCGAATAAATTCACATTTTGAAATCTTTTGAATGGGAATATTGTCGAACGCTGCTAGTTTTGAAACAATTTCCCCAAGACTTTGTGATTGTGTACTTTTGGTTTAAAATAATTATTTATGCTCGTAGTAGCACTGCTTCTCATACGTTTGCAACCTATATTTCCAGCCTGCAAAGTCTTGGTCATACCATGTTTTGCTGTTAAATGCCGGTGTAATCCAGTTGTTGATCCTTTGCAATTAATTTCACTTTTGCAATATTTACATATTGCCATATTTCGGTCTTCACTTCTTTCAAATTCTAGCCAACAATTCTGATACTCATTTGGTTTGGTATTTTCAGACATCTTTAGTCCTTTACTTTAAGTTCTAAATAAAGTAATTGTGATTGTAATTGTAAATGATTTAATTATCAATACTTACGAAATATTTAAATTTTTCTGGTATGATTTGTGTAAATATATAATAATAATTTAATAATAGAATTAAAATTACAAAATTAGCTTTGTGCACTTTTAAAACAATTGCTATCACAGCAACTACAGAAAATGTACTAAATTGTATAATTTGAAAGTATTGGTTTTCGAAATTTAATAAAAGTATTATGGATCGAGTGATAAATATATACTATCTATTTAATAGATAGTATATATTTATCACTCGATCCATAATACTTTTATTAAATTTCGAAAACCAATACTTTCAAATATATACCATCTATTAAATAAGTCAAAAATTATAATTTGTTGGGGAATTTTCTATAAATAAGAATTTTCTATGGGGAAATATTTTAAGGGTTCATTCTCGGGACTTGAAAATAAAATCTCGAGAAATCGAGAATCTCGTTTTTTAACCTTTTTCACTTCTCGAGAAACAAGACATAAAAAAAATATATAAGTCTCGAGAATTCCCGAGACGAGATTTCTCAATCCCAATCTTTAAACATAAGATAATTACAAGAGGTGAACCGATAAGCATAAAACCATATCGTCAACCATTGAATTTGGAAACAAAAATTGAAGAAGCAATACAAAATTTGTACGAAAACGGGATTATACGGAAATGCAACTCTCCATGGAACACGCCGTTAATCTGCGTATGGAAAAAAGAGAAAAAAGATATTAGGCTATGCTTGGATTTCAGACAGCTGAATGGAGTAACAGAGAGGCAAGCATTCCCAATGCCAAACATAGACGAGATGTTAGATGTGTTAGGAGGGTCCGTTTAATTTAGCTCAATCGATCTTGGTAATGCATATTACCAAGTGGAGTTAGACAAAGAATCGCAAGAGAAAACAGCATTCTCAACAAAGAAAGGGCAATACTGTTTCAATAGAATGCCGTTCGGAATCGCTGCAGCACCAGGTACGTTCCAGGAAATGATGATAAAGGTAATAGGCAAAATAAATGGAGCAATGGTTTTTTTGGATGACATTCTGATTTATTCGAATAGTAAAGAAAAACATTATACAATACTCAGTGAAGTATTAAAAGCGATCGATGAAGCAGGACTAAAGATTAACCCAGAAAAGTGTCAAATAATAAAGAAAGAAATCAGATTCTTAGGACACATAATCAGTAAAGAAGGAGTAAAAACCGATCCTTCTAAGATTCAGGCTATACAAAACTTTGGGAAGCCAAGTTGCGTAAAGAAACCTCGAAGCTTTTTAGGCATTTGTAATTATTATAGAAGATTCATCGGTGAGTATGCAAAGAAATCAAGGATGTTAGAAGAATTATGTAGCGGTCCGAGTAACAAAAAACTGAAATGGACTGAAGGAACGAATAACGTATTCGAGGAAGTGAAGTTAGCACTCACAACGGCACCGATTCTATGCTTTCCAGATCTGAGAAAGGAGTTCATTTTAGATACTGATGCCAGTTTTGATACCATTGGAGCAGTGCTTTCGCAAAGAGATAAAGATGAAAAAGAGAGAGTAATTGCGTATGGATCACACTCGATGACGAGCCATGAAAAAGGATATTGCATTACAAGGAAGGAACTATTGGCGGTATACTATTTTTGTATTCATTTTAAGTACTATCTCTACGGAAGAAGATTCACGCTAAGGACAGACCACAAGGCGATCACGTTTATGATGACAGCCAAGAAGCCAATTACTTCACAATTCCAAACCTGGATCAATTATTTGAGCAGTTTGGATATAATCGTTAAATATATAAAGGGTGTTAATCACTAAAATGCAGACATGGTGTCCAGAACTAAATGTGAAACGTGTGTTCAATGTCAAATGGCTCACGAAGAAGTTAAGAAAGGAAAGATAAAAACTAGATTACTAGACTCGATCAGAGAAGGTAGAAGCACCAATCAACAAATAAATTTGGAAGAAGAATTACAAAAGAAAACGATGATACCTGAAAACGAGATACAAGAAACCGTAAAGGAAATACATGCTGGATTCGAGAAGATAGCTGATTATATGAAAGATAGATATATTGGGAAAAACCTGTGGAGTCAGATTCAGGAAACTATTCGAAGTTGTGAGACTTGTAAAAAAACCAAGGCTATAACAATTACAACGAAGGAACCAGTAAAAAAATTAGAATCAACCGAAATGTTCGAAATTATATTCGTGGATATATGTGGACCAATGCAAGAAACAAAAGGATGTAAGAAATATATATTGGGTATAATAGACCAGTATAGTAAGTATCAAGTCCTGACAGCTATAACAAGACAAGACGAAGAAACAATAAAAAAAACGATTTTAGAAAAATGGATTTTAAGATTCGGGTGCCCAAAGGAGATAAAAGTTGATTGTGGGAAGGCGTTTGAATCAGGAATATTGAGAGAATTCACAAAGGAACTTGATATTATGTTATGTTTTTCGAGTCCCTACCATCACCATACAAATGGACAGATTGAAAGGCAATTCAGGACAATACGAGAGCTGATAAATGCTACTTTACGAGACAGAAGGAAGACGGATTGGGCAGAGATACTACCAGAAGTCGAATTTACATTAAATGCAACCAAACAAAAAACGACAGGAATAAGCCCTGCAGAAATAGTTTTTGAAAAAAAGATAGCAGGGAGAAATGGTACGGGTCAAAAGAAAAACAAGTAAAGGAAGAACAAGAACAAACAAGGAGAAAATTTGAAGTAGGAGATGATGTGTTAGTAAAATTAGAAACACGTGTTGGCGTATGTGGGGAAGGAGAAAAATATGCACACCTGATTATCATACATACCAAGTATCATCGTTCCGCTCAGACACTCCCCATACATATTCCAAATGATCGTACACATATTCCCACGTATGAGCCCGTGGTGATGTTCCACATTGGTGCTGCTCACACGGGTTGGAAAAGGTTCGGGTTCCATGGTGCCTTAGAAGGTCTTACCCATTCTGCACATGTGATTCAGTCCGACCCCGGTCCAAAAGGACGACATTCAAGCTCGTATTATACCTTCAGGATCACTTTTCTATTCAAATCAACCATAGCCAATCATATATAGTATATATATTATATACCAAGGGTGGGCACGAATGAGGTCCTCGAGAGCCACACAGCTCATCAAAGAACCGCACTTGTCTACACCTGGTTTATAGTTTATCAAAACTAACATGAAAGTCTATTTTTAAGTGACTTTGTAATTCTTTCTTTTATAATTTGATAATCAATATTTTATTTTAAATTTTTGATGTTAAAATGATTTGAAAATTGTTTTGTGTTTAAAGATGTGCAAAAACTCTTGTAAATATAACATTTCCCTTAAAACCAGAGGTAAATATTTCTTATATTTTAAATTTCATAGGAACAAACTTAATAATATTGTCGGGAAATACAAAAATATAGGAAGTAAAACGTAAAATTTATGAATTGTTAAAAATTAATTAAAAGCTGATTAAATATTTAAAAAAGTAAAAGTCAATATTTTTCGATAGGAAAAGGGATAATTGGTGACCACGCTCAGGCCCGTCGTTATAACAAAGCGCCGCCTACTACAAAATAATTTTAAAAAGCAGTAAAATGTGAAAAACAATGTTTCGTTAATTTTTAACATTTATGAAAATACAATTGCAACAAAAAATTTTTTTTTAAAAATTCAGTTGAAAAAATTTCAAAATAAAAAAATCGAATTCAATTTTCAAATTCAATTATCAAAAATTCAATTATCAATGAGCCGCAGTTTACTCAACGAAGAGCCGCATTTGCCCACCGTTGTTATATACTATTAACACAGGCAAAGAAATCAAACAGTTGTATTAAAATAAACATAAAAAGACAGTCCATATTATTTGGATAGTGATAAAACATTTAAGAACATGCACAAGATAAATGTCAAATTCTTCGAGTTCATGCATCAGGTAGGAGGATCGGGACCGATGGGAAAATTTACTACGAGAATGCTTCTCCTTCCGCGAGCATCTCGTCGATGTCGACAGGTAAGTAATGATCAGCAACATATTTAATCCCTTCTGCCGGAATTATTTTGAAGATCTCCTTGGCGGGGATTGAATGCGTGGAGGTGATCTCATTAATTTTGGATTGTGCCGCTGACAGGGATGTTTCGAGGGCGGCCATTGCGTCTCTACGCTTCTGATTTTTCTCCGATCGCGTCAGCCGCTTACGCTTTCGATGGGACAATGTGGCTTCTGCTGGAGGCTGAGTGAGGTGCGACACGAGGATTGGAGCCAAGATAGGGTCCGTTGGGCCGCCAGCCATAGGCCGATAACCAGAAAGAACTGGGGCGGGAATTGGCGGCAATTGTAGGCCATGCCCCTTGCAACTAGTTGTGGATGGTGTCCTGGGAACACGTTAGTCCCATCTTGTATTGGATATTCGCGAACTCGCTTCGCTATCTCCGATTCGGAATACACTTTGTGCAGTGCCTCTGATTGGGCTTTTATGGTTAGCCTCTGGCACTTACTATCGTCCAGGAGACTGTCACGGCAGTGCTCCAAACGTAGAATTTTGCTCTTCTCCTCCTTCATTTGTGGTGGGGAGAACCACGTTCCCTCATAGAGGTCAATTCTCTTCTTTAATTCCCCGATATATAAGTATAGCTGTGCGATATCTGCATTCTTATCGGCACAGGAAAAGCAAGGACGGAGGTTTTTCCCGGAACTGGTTGAGGTATTCATCTAAAGATTCAAGAAATTTTTATTTTTAAATTGTAAAATTCGCTGGAGTATTATTTACGTTTTCGAAGACGAAAGTTAAAATTTTCCTAATCAAGCTGTTCAATGGTAGTCTACAAATCCACCCCGTTGGTCAATACTCACATTCATTCAATCTCAAACATCCAAGTTAACTCACTCACTCGTTACCCCTTTTATGAGAAGAAAACAGGGATCCCCAAAAACAATTCCTTTATACTAACTTCAACTTTTACGTTTACTTTACGGGTTTGACTATTTCTAACTAATGTATGAGTATTAATTCATTACTGTGAACTCGATTATCTTGATTATCTTTATTATATTTTAACAATTATATTTTCGCCCCTGTCGCTGCGACGTCATTAAATTATACGTGTATCGTATTATGAAAAAAGAAATTCGGTCTTACGGGGGTCTCCTTATCTCATACGAAGGCCCATCGGATTTTTAAAAGACTCAGAATATGTTCATTTAAATTTTTGTTATGGATTATAATTTGAATACCTTAAACTGTACGCCGCAGAATTCGTTATGGTGACGCCTAAAACGTGTGCGATTACATGTTAATTTTATTATCTGTTTACACTAACAAATGTCGTCATGTCCGCTGTGTTGCACATTTGTATAATTGATTATCAAATTGTACTCTTGAATATTATAATCGTTCTGATATTTTCAACTGGCGAAATCTAGCTGTCTACTCGTACATGCAGCCTTACTATTCTCTCACTACAATTATGTAATAGTGGTGTTAGCATGCTCACTGTGATCTAACTGGGTGTGATACATGTGTGTATGCGTGGGTGGTAATTAATAGATATGGCGTTGCATGCGGATATTCTAGATAAGTCAGAATTTCAGTTGGTGTGTTCAGGACCTCAGGAAACTTGATTATGTAGATTACTTGTGGGTTTAGTAGAGTAGAATTAATTCTATCTTCAGATTTTCTCCATTATGTTGACTCATGATAAGAATAGTCAACTCATTCGCTCGATGGCCTCCGCCCTCAATCGATACACTAGATGTCTTTATCAGATTAATTGGGCCGAACTCCCATGTCGAAAATTTATCTGGCTACGAAACAGGCGGATGATTTCCCTATCGCTGTTGACGGTTTCGCTCGGGCTCACGACAAGTAATTCATCTCCTTATCAAAAAAAATGTTTACTTTCTTATTTTAGGGCGAACCGTTATCGACATCAAACCAAGCTTTATCTGATAATCAGGTCGAACTAGAGTCAAGTTCAGTCAACGAAAGGGTTTATTCGCTAATGCCCTGGCAGTACACATCCTCAGGATTTAATTTGAAATGCCTAGCAGGGATTCTCGGTGATTTTTTGAAAGAAACGCCCTACTAAATCGATGTCCGACGATTCATCCATGACGTAAAGAAGAAAACCAAATCTCAACTGTAAATCCTCTACGACGATGCTGCGATGATATTCCTTGATGCAATCTAATTCTGGAACACTCTAACAATTCATTACTCATTCCAACTCCGACCACTGCCGGTACTCAACGGAAAGCAATCTTTCGGTGGTAAGGAACTATTGATCTCAATCTGAAATGTCCTTGTTTTTGGAATTTGTATTATCTCCTCTACTATCGAAATCTCGGTGTGACTGCATGGAAACAAAGATACCCTATGGATGATTGTGCTCGGTGTGAGAAAATTCCACTTCCAACTGGATTTCAACCTGCGGAGTCTCCTCGCCCCTCATGACACACCCAAGAAGGCATTCATCTCTGCCGCCGTTCTTGCACCGTCATGAGGGACCGTTCGGCTCATTCTTCGTAAATCAATAATTCGTACACAATTTATGATGATCAAATAATAAAAATGAGCAAATGAATAAATAAAATCTCACCCGGCGACCCTATCATCTGGACTCCAAGTATGATGTCATCTATTCCATACAATCGCACTTTTGTCATGCCCTTGGCGAACATCTCATACGACAATCAACATTTTCTCAAAGCTTCGAATTTCTTTTCAACATCTCCTGGATACATATGACGAAAAATTTCCTCGAGGTTATGCTCTCCACCGTGGCATACCTCCTGCTCGTCCACATCATACTTAAAACTCCCAGATGGTACAGTCGCCGGCACCATGAAGAAAAGGCTGTTTTCATTTAAATAAATTTATTATAAGAAATGAGTTTTATTTTTATTTTCAACCATTAACTACATTAAACCAATAAACATAAATAAATCAACATACCTCGAGCTTCGAAAACTGGATCAAATTGAACTTAAAATTTGTCTTGAATAAATTTGTCGCTAGTCGCTAAGTAATCTTCCTTAAATTTAAGTTTTGAAATCTCTGAATTAGTGCCTGTGGTTAAGGTTCCGTAATCTGTAGAATATTTCGAAAAGTGGTTCCTGCAATCGTGAAAATTAAAGTGGTAGTTTTCTAATTTTTCACGTTGCTTATATATTATTTTTCGTCCAATCAGGACACGAATTGTTTGTAATTTCGTTATTTATTATTATTTTTATGTTTTTATTATAATATATTAGGTTTTAATAACTTAACTTATTCCTTATTATTATTTTATTTATTTTCTTATTTTTATTATTTTTCTCCTATTTTTTCTGCGGACTTATTGCTATTTTATTGTAATATAATTTTTTGTTTTAATTAGACTTAAAGATGGTTTTATTTTTTATTTATTTCTTTAATTTCTCGTTTATTTGTCTCACTTTTTTGCTTATTCTATTTCTATTTTATCCGCTGTGTGTCTTAAATCGTTTCCTTTTTGTTTTATTTCCAAATCTTAAGGGGTTTATTGGGTTTTATTTAGTTTGGTTACTTATTCTTATTCTTTTATTGGTATTTTATTGTTTCTTCCTATTTACTACTGGGATTTGATGATAATTTATTTTTTATCTTATTTCATTTATTTTTCAAGGTTTACTTTTTCTATTTGCTCCAGTTTTCTCCGCTCCGAAATTTAGCCCAACACACGCAACAAGAGCCAGGACAGATATGAGGGACCATATAAAGTAATCGAGAAAGTGCATGACAGACGATATATCTTAAGAAACGAGAATGGTAAAAAGATTGAAAGAAACGTGGAAAAACTTAAAATATTTCTTATGGAGGGGGATATGAGGAAGTTAAAAGATTCTTAAAGATTAATTAGAAATTTGGTAAAAATTTTAAAAATATTTTTATTGAAAAATATTTTAAAAAGAAGAAATTTATCAATTTTAAAAAATATTTTTATCAAAGAAATTTTAAGAAAATCTGAAATTTGTTTAAATAACAAAAATAAGAACAAACAAGTGTTTTGAGATATCTTTATTAAATAAAATTTTATGGAATTATTTAGTGATTTAAAACGGATGAGAATCCTAATAATGACTAAACACATTTATTAAATACATCAACATTTATTAAAATATCTGTTAAAGTCTAGCAGACATAATTTTCCAAATTGGAGAATACACATCATTATTATCAACTTTATATCCTTGGATTGCAATTGTTATATACAAATTTTCGTTTTCTTTGAAGCTGATTTCATCAAAGGAATCATAAAATCTTGCATATCGGTTGTTGAAAAATGCATGTTGATTACATGTTAGATTCGTATTCAACCGTTTGAAAACGTCATCAATAGATTTAATATCTATCATTGAAAGTGTGCCGGATAAGAATTGAAATTGAGTAGGAATTAGCTTGATCGGTGACACCAATTTCATATTGATTTCTTTTAAAAAATACATTTTGTAGTTGTGGAACATTTGAATAGGTTGTACAAGTTCAGGAACAACTTTTGGTTTTTCAGTGCTTGAAATTTTCTTTGTCATCGTGAATTATGATTAAAATGAAATGGTACAAGGTTTTTATACCTATGACTATTGTTTATCATCCAATCAGATTGTAGCATGTCTTTGTTTTAATTGCATTGATATTGCATTGTCACATGTTTTATATTATTAAAATTAAAATTATTATTATTATTATTATTATTATTATTATTATTATTATTAATATTATTATTTCTATTACTATTTACTAAAAAAGACAAAACAAAAAATAGTTAAACATAAAAATTTATTTGGATAAAATTTGACAAAAATGATAATTACGAAGTGTCTTTACCAAAGACCATTCGACATATCTCTGGTAGCGGAAATTGCAACAGCTACATCCCAAAATGCAAGGGTATTCTGCTTCCACTTCCTTCATTGTTCTTCCAATCTTCACATCCCAAAGAAATGTATTGATAATATCGAAAATCCAGATTGTAAATTGTAAATTAAATCTGGGATTATTGCAACATCTCGATCTTTGAGAATATCATACATTTGGGGGTAATAAAAATACAATCTTTCCAGTATTATTGGATGATATTCATTTGTAAATAATAATATTATAAATACAATTAATATTAAAAAATTTAAATTTACCATAATGTTCATTTTCTTTCATGGCTGCTATAGCTGAACTTTGAATATTATACATGGTTTAAAAATGATAACTAAACCAAAAACATTTTGTTATAAATAATCATCAGCCAATTAGATTTTGACCAATCAGAATCATGCATTTCAATTGCACTGAATTTGCAATGATAAATAATTAATTAAGTGATAATAAAAAATCTAAAAATTCTTTTCCTTCAATTATTGATTTAATTTCAGATATGATATTATCAACTATACATTTGTAATCAATATTTTTTATTCCAAGAATTACTATCTTACCACTAGCGAATATATTTACACACATAGGGTTATATTTTATATATCTCAAAGCTGGAAATAATTCTGGTTCGTAAAAGCATGGTATTAAATTTAGCCAATTTATTTAAATTACAAGAAAAACCTATATTGGAAGTTACGGTTATCGATTATTGTAGATAATCCCATGTATTTACCAATTTCAAGTTCATGTATAAACAATATAGAAATAAATATTCGTGACGATAGTGTAAACCTTATAAACTTTCCGAAAGATTCGAAAACTCATTTGACATTACATTTTCGTAAAGTACATGGCTAATTCTGATATTATTAGTATGTATAGTGATAGCCAATCTGGCGGTGAATTACCATATTTTATTGGTAAACAGTACGAATCAGGATGGTTAAAAACAATTGGGAGATTTGCATTACCTATTCTTAAACGTATTGGTAGTTTTGGCATGAAAACTGCAAAAGATGTGATTATGAATGAACAGAAAATACGACAATGTCGTTGTTGTTCTGTTCATGTTGTAAGTATTTGAAACTTATTTGTTAGCACATAGTGAAAAATATTTAGTATCCGGTTGTTTGTAACTGATTGTTGAATTATTATTATTTTTATTATTATTATTATTTTTATTATTATTATTATTATTATTATTATTATTATTATTATTATTATTATTCCATTAAAATTTTCATTCGACTTTGAAAAATATTTCATTGAAATTAACTTAAAAAATTAACTTAAAAAATTAATCCATTAAAATTAACTTAGAAAATTTTACATTTAAAATTAACTTAAAAAAAAATTTCCATTTAAATTTTCATTAAAAATTACATTTCTCAAAAAATTTGGTGGTTATTCAATCTTTTGATAATAAATTTAAAAATTATTACTTTAACCCAAATGTTGCCACCGTCCTTTTAAAAGAACGCTCCTTATATATTTTTTTATTTTGCATACGCTAGTTATTTAGAGATATCTATAATAAGAATGTGTTTAGCACATCACAATTACAAGTCTTGACCAGTTAACTTCTTTGTTTATTCTTGATTTTGTATAATAACTTTATTTAGCTACTTTAAATAAGATTTTACTAATTTTATGTTTTTTTTTTGAATAAAATAGTTTTGGCAACATCTGGGTTAATTTACTTATTTAGCTTTAATTTAAAATTGGAACCATTAGTTACTTAATTTAAAATTTTGAACCTTAATTTACCTAATTATTTATTACTTAATTTTACACCATAATTTACTTAACAACTAAATATAACCCTTATTTTCATATTTAACCAATAATTTCACGTGGTAATTGTTTAATTGACGAAGATTTGCATCTAAAATTAACATTGAAATTTTTAACATTGAAAATCCCAGAAAAACCTTCATCTTAAATTGACTTTAACTTTAATATTTTAGATCATTGATTACTTAATTTAAAAGTTTACCATTTATTTACCTATTTAACCAATAATTTCATGTGGTCATCTGGTTGTAAGTACTTGGTATCTAGTTGACAGTGCTTAGTACTAGGTATCTTGTACTTGGTTGTTAGTACTTGGTTGATAATGCTTAGTACCTGGTTGTTGACGATTGTTAGTACTTAGTAACTAGTTGTAAGTACTTAGTAGTTGGTTGATAATGCTTAGTACCTGGTTGTTGTTGGTTGTGAGTACTTGGTATCTGGTACCTAGTTGGTTGCTTGTTTTTGGTTGTAAGTACTTGGTAGCAGGTAACTGGTTGTTAGTATGTAGTTGTAGGTATCTGGTTGTAAATACATGTTCGTAAGTTACTGGTTGTTGGTACTAAGTTGTTGGTATCTTGTTCTTGGTAGTTGGTATCTGATTGTTGGTTTGTTGTTGAATTATTATTATTAAAATTTGTCTTTGAAAAATATTTCATTAAAGATTATCTTAAAAATTATACCATAAAAATTTCCATTGAAAAATATTTCATTAAAATTTCTATTAAAAATTACTTAAAAAACTATTTCATAAAAATTTTCATTAAAAAATTTCAATTCTCAAACACCTACTATTATTCCAATTTTTTGTTAATAAATTTAAAAATCTTACTTTAATTCAAAAATCTTAACACATAATTTAGAGTAATTCAATTTTTAGACCCATAATTTGCTTTATTTTAAAAATTTACCACGCTTTTTTAGTGTAGACCACCTTTTTCTATTGAAATTCTCAGGACCAAGAAGACCCACCTTAATTTACTGTGAATATTCTATGCTTTTTTTGTGATAATCAGATTTTTGTATTGAAAATATCCTGAGACCTTAAATTACCACTGTTTTTTAGTGTAGACCACCTTTTTGTATTGAAAATCCTAGGACCATGGAGACCCACCGTAATTTAATTCAAAAATTCCTTGCTTTTTTAAGTGGTGAAAATCCCTGGATCAATCGAGACCCCCTCACTATAGTCTGAATAATCCATGCTTTTTAGTGGTAATCGGATTTTGTATTGAAAATCCGTGGATCAATCAAGACCCTCTCACTATAGTCTGAATAATACTGGCCTTTACTTATATGGCCTATCTTAATGTATTGAAAAAAATATGTGTGGCCTACGGGGGGGGGTAATTGTTCCCCTACGCTACTAACTACCTACTGACCTCTTATTTTAAAAAAAATTAAAATACAGAAATATAATATTTATTAAAACAATTAATGTGATGAATGGAATTGGTTTTCTTCCAATAGTTTCTTCATATCCGGAGAACAGTTTGTAACAGCCAATCTTAAACAATTATCCAGATTTTTATTGGTAAGTTTTATTCAATATTTATTCTTTATGAATTTCATATTTGAAAATATGGATTCACACAAGTACGTTGATCCAAAGAGGCAAGATATTTTTAATGCAACATCTCTTAAAACGGATACTGATTCGGTGTTACATGGCTCCAAAATTCCAATTGATTTTTAGAAAATTAGCAACTCAACTCTATATCATTTTGTATTGAAATTAATTCCATTTCTAGCTGTGCTTTATCATATCTAAATTGGTTATTAATAATTTCCGAGAGTTTCGATATTAATATTTACGAAAGGATAAATAATAAATTTCACAATTGGTTTGATCTTGCGGAAATCTGCTAAGCGTTTTTCAAACTCTTTTATTAAACTACTAACAATTGGTAAATAACTTTCACAGGAAACAGGAGTTGAACTATTATTAATCTCTTCTTTTAAATTAGGAAAGTGTTTTAAATCATTTTTCTATTAGGTTCATTTTTCACAGGATTAATTTTTGGCTAAAACATTGCACCGCTCTTATCATATGCATCATATTTTTATCTTTATCTTGCAGATCTACATTCAAGTCATTTAACTTCGCCGTAATATCAGTAAGAAACGCAATATCTCTAAGCCATGAAACATTGCTTAGATCCTGATGACGTCCTTCCAAAAATAAACTTATTCGTGGTAACAATTCTCTAAAACGCTTTAAAATTTTTCCTTTACTTAGCCAACGAACTTCTGTATGTAATAACAGATCACCATATTGACAACCGAGCTCGTCGGTTAGTCCTTTAAATAAACGTCTTTGCAGTTATTTTCCTCTTATAGAATTACTAATTTTGACTACAAGTTTCATAACAGAATTCATGTTCAAAAATTTAGCACAAAGGGCTTGCTAATGTATTATACCAGGGGTGGGCACGCATGAGGTCCTAGAGAGCCACATGGCTCATCAAAGAGCCGCACTTGCCCACCCCTGGTATATAGTGTAGTGAGACATGTATTATTTAAATATTGCTTATAAAAAGAATCAAACAAGGTAGAATGTAATAAGGAAATATTAAATTTTGATTCTAAATACCGCCATCGAATGACACTATAAATTTTAATTCTGTTTACACCTATTTTGTGACACAGGTAAAAATGAACTAACCATGAAAATACAATTGCAACAAAAAATTTTTTTTTAAAAATTCAGTTGAAAAAATTTCAAAATAAAAAAATCGAATTCAATTTTCAAATTCAATTATCAAAAATTCAATTATCAATGAGCCGCAGTTTACTCAACGAAGAGCCGCATGCGGCTCTAAGAGCCGCATTTGCCCACCGTTGTATTATACAATGATAACTTATGAATTCAGGATATTTTTGATCTTTTTTACATAATGCAATAAAACCTTTATGCATACCAGTTAATGATGGAGCTCCATCAGTACTGATACTTACCAATTATTCAAAGATATATTATTTTCATCTATGAAATCCTTAACGATTTGATAAATATCCTGGCCACACGAATGTCGTTCAAGGGTTAATATTTTTAAAAGTTCTCTCACGTTGAAAGTGTTAAACACCATACGCACAAAAATAGTCAACTGAGCTTTATCAACCACATCTAAACTTTCATCAAGTTGCATCGAAAAATAAGTATACGTATTGAGATCTTTTTTAGCTTAATAAATTTATAAGAAGCCATCGAGTCTACACGGCGCGTGACAGTTTTAGCTGACAATTGCAGTGAAGCTATAGCTGTCATAATGTCAGATTTGTTTTTGAAATCGTCGAATAAAGAATCGCCAACTTCTAAGAATGCTTGTTTTAAATATTCACCATCCTCAAATAGTTTTTTTTAATAGCCAAAACTTTGCAGACGCGAAAGGATGCTAGAGTAGCCGCTTCATTTTTGCTAGCTTGCTTTTTGAAGAAAGTTTGTTGATAATTTAGACTTTTTAAGATCCTCAACCTTCTTCGTTCTGATTTCACTATTTCATTTATCTGTGCTTTCATTTTCATTTTTCGTGTTGAAATGTCTTTTAAGGTTTCCTCTTTTACATATTGCAACGCTGGAGTTGCAAATCAAGCAAATACATTTCTCATTAACATATATTAAAAATAAATTCTAACTCCCATTTTTCATGAAAATGATAGTTCCACCCTCACTCATTTCATATTTTTTTAAATAATTTTATATAATAAATTAGTTTTAATTTAAATTCTCAAAGCACTCTTTAATATTGTACTTAAAACTTAACAAAAAATACTTTAATCTTGTTTACTTTTTTTAATAACAAAAACGCAAGCCTACTATAATCTAAAATTGTAAACGTAACTTTTTTAAAATTTCAAATTAAAAAAAAATATTTAGTAAGAAAAATTTTAAATTCAAAAAGTATTTTTATACACAGAGAAACAAAATTTTCAAGTACTCCGCGATCGACCATTTGCCGACCCCTGGTGTAAGCCATTATTTAATATCATGGATTTAATTAAATGTCACTGAGATGACTTGAACGCACACACAGTTATTATAGATAGGTTTTATTTATAATATAAATCTTTAAAAAATGTCCATTTAGCCATCTTCAATTGGCCTCTCGTGTATGATGTGTGGTGTGCATAATTTTTGATAGCCATATTCGCATACTACTTTTGTTATTTGACTTATTTGTGTATTATTATTTTCTTTTATGATAATGTGTGCGCAGTGCGTCTGTTTATTCAATTTTTCTGGATTTTGTTTAAAAAATATCTTTAATCTTTGGATCTGGAAATTAATTCTCATTATGTTTAAAATGAATTACTTTCTGTTGGAGAAATATATATTACTACTTTTATGAATTCAAATGTTTTTTTTAATTAATCTCAAAAATGGATTTCTCGTCAACAGAACTTACCACATGCTGATCGATTTAATCGAACATTTAGAGATAAAATCAAAATACATATTTGATAATAGCGAAATGTACAATATTTTGTTTTCAATGGATTGATACTGTGCTTAGAATTAAGACCCATTTGATGACCAGCTAATACCAATGGATCTACACAAACTCTTCTTATAAGTAGTTTTGCATCAACTACTTAGCATATTGGTTGACCAGTAGCACTAGTTAGCGATAAATCAAAATCAGATCTTTTCAGACTGATGTGTACACTAGCTCCAGGAAGTAAATATTGTGGTTGATCGATAAAGTCGAGTTGTAATGATTGGCACATGGTAAAAACCTCTGAGCTTTAAATCTACTTTTTCCTTTCATCATCTGATGCCACAAAACCATAGGAGTAAGATATGTATATTTTAGTATTGGAATTATAATTAATAATAGTTTTTTATTGCTTTGTGAATATATGGTAGTACCTTCAATCTTAATATTATTAAATCGCAGAACTACATCTTTAAAAAGTGTATGAAACAAGAAATTGTTTAGTATTGCACCATCTGCGTCACCCAAAACCTTTTTATTTTTATATACAACCTTGATCTAAACAGTTAATAAAATATCGTTCAAATCCAAATATTCAGTTTGCGAACAATTAATTTAAAATTCAACATAATTTATATTGTCATTAATATAATACATTGGAAATGCTTCTTTAAATGCCCCAAATTCAATTACCGCCTGGGACGATGGTCGATCAAATATAGATAATTCTGATTTACCGCAAGTCATTTTTCATATATAGTTCCATGTCCTTTCATTCATTTTTCTATATGTAATGACCAATGTTTTTTACGTTTTGGAGCATGTGATGGTGTTGGTTTTATATCTTTTAGAAACATACTTGAAACCCTTGGTAAAACATTTCCTCGTTTGGATAAAGCATTTGTTATCAGAGATGGTAATATTTTCTGACCATTCATTATCACATCTTTAGCAGTGCAAATTCATACGGTTTACCAATAAAATATCATGATTCACCACTGGTTTGGCTACCTCTATACATTGAAAAAATTATGATATACAACGTATGGAAAATTATAGTCAACATATAATATGACATCTTTATCATAACGATTATTTATATCTTCTTCATTATCGATTACAATATTTTTAAATTTTGAACTTGGTCCTTCTTTTTGTACTCAATTTTGGGTTTATTATAGAATGGAAAGACGTTATACACACATGTGAAATTCAACACAGGAACTTCCCAATTACCATTGAAATACATTGGGTAATGAAAATCGACCATGAATTTATTGGCTTGGTTGTTTGGGTGAATTAGTGGACAACTATTGCTCGGTAAAATAGTATAGAAATTCACTTTACTATATCTGTTTTGCTGATATTCATGTCGGATTATGATACCCATGCCACTAGACAAATTTTTAATGTATGGTAAGGCACTAATTCTAACATGATCACCGACTTTATTTCTGTTTTTAATTTTTCTACTTTTTTAGAAAGCCATGATTTAACCGAACTTTTTGATGAGAAATCAACCGGTCTCAATCCATTTAGACCTCAATATGATGGATGATTAAAAATATTTATAATTTTATTCAAAACATGTATCCATATTTTATAACCTTGGTGAACAATCTATCTCTCAATGTTCGATTAAATCTCTCGACATAAGCGACTTTGTATTTAGAATGTACTGAGAAATGATTTATTTTGAGGCGATCAAGGATTTGCTTGACTTTACTATTGTTAAAACTCCTTACATATAATAATAATAATAATAATAATAATAATAATAATAATAATAATAATAATAATAATAATAATAATAATAATAAAGAATAAATGAAGTATTAGAAAAACTAAAAGAAGCAGGATTGAAAACAAATCCTGAAAAATACATACTTTTCGTGAAGGAGACAAAATTTATAACTTGTGAAGTTGTTAAAGTCGACCTATAACCTATAACGACATAATTTCAGGTATGGATATGAACATTAAATATCGAAAAGTAATCGACCATTCGAACGCTGATGCGTTATCGGGAGATAAATGTGGGAGATATGGAAATTCATAAAGATGCAAAGGCAGAGAAAGTAAAAACTTGAATTTTGGCAATGACTGCTACTAAACATCGATTTCAATGGCAAAAAGGTAATGACAAGTTAGAACATATGAGAAAAGCAATTGATAAAAATTAGACTACAAGATTTAAAATCAACGAAGATTTACTTTTAACAAGAGAAAATAAAATTTAGATTCCAAAGAAAAATAGAATAGAATTTGTCAAAGACATGCACAAAATGTTGTGTCACGCTGGATGTAAAAAAGTAATTGATTATATAAAAATTAATTGCGATATGGAGGAATATGGAGAAATACAATCGCAACTCAATATATACAAAGTTGTGAAATATGTGAGAAACAAAAAAAATCTAACAATAAAATCAAAAGAAATAGTTGTAAAAACACGAGTGGTGGAACCGTTAGAGGTTATAGCGATAGATTTTGTGGACCTTTGCAGGCAAACATTCATGGAAAGAAATATATTTTGGGAATTATAGATATGTGTAGTCGATACATTTCGTTAACAGCAGTAGCAAAGCAAGACGAAAAAACTACAGCGGATACTATTATGAAATTCTGGATATTTAAATATGGGGCACCAAGAATTATTCAAGTTGATTGTGGCAAAGCATTTGAGTCTAATTTTATAAAAGAGTTGGCAAAGAATCACAATATACAGCTACAATTTTCTAGCCCTTATCATCATAAAACTAATGATTTGATTGAAAGAAAGTTTTGAACAATACGATATTTTATCAAAACATTAAGAGATAAACTTGAGAGGAATTGGGTTGAAGTGTTACCTAAAATTGAGTTTACTTTAAATGCTACAAAATTCAAAGCACCGTTGGAAAGAGTCCTCAGAACCAGTATTTGGTTTCCGGATATCTAGAGAATGGAACAATAATTAAAGAATATACAACAATATAAATAAAATAGTGGAAAATGTGCAATCAAAACAAAGAAATTGAAATTATAAAAATGAGAACCGGATACACCGAGAATTTAATATAAATGAAGAAGTTTTAGTAAAAGTAGATGTGAGGAAAAAGAAGAAGACAGATATACAGGACATTTTGTCGTTGTTAGAAATATCCATGCAAATAGTTATGCATTACGAGACAGAGATAGAATAATTATAATTCGCAACGTTGAATGGCTAAAACCTTTTAAACAGGGGAGATGGTTGGGATATTAAAATAATTTAATTTATAAATAATATGTATATTGTATTATAAGTATCAAATACTATTATATAGTAAAAGTAAAATATGTATAAAAGCTGACACGCATAATTATAATTATTATTAAATTAATTAATTCGCCATTTAAATTGGTTGTTTGAATAATACCAATTATTACGCTATCAATTTGTATTTGAATATATCTTTAAGTAATTAGATTTAAATTATTAACAGAAATAATAAAACTAAATATGGTGAGTTAATTTAAATTAAAAATCTAACTAAAAGATTCGGACAAAGAAAAAAGGTAATTTTGAAAATATTAAAAAAAATAACGAACTCAGAGCATGATTACATCGCCTTTTACTTTAAAGTTTTACTTCATAAAGATTTTTAGAAAAAAAATACTCATAAAAAAATTTAAATTAATGTCGTTATTTAAATTACATTACTTAAACTCCGCATTTAGAGCGAGTCGATTATTTAAAAAAATTAAAATGTTAGAAAATGTCGCGTTACATTCGGGCAAATACGGTAGATAATTAAAAATAATATAATGAATTAAACAATAAGAAATATATTTACTGATAAAAAGAAAATTCCCCATCATTCGGATAGCCATTCTATTAGGAATCTTCATTGGCTTGAAAAGAGAAATATTAAATCTATTACCGAAAAGATTTCAAGAGATTTCATTTACTCAATTTTCATTGTTTCCCATAAATAGGATCATAGGAACTAGTTCCATCGAGTTCGGCAGCATTTTTCATGTTAAATAAAAAATTATTTTTTCTTCTTTCAAGTTCTCTGCTTATCACACGATTCGAATATTTATTGCCTGACTTTGGATTCCTTGTCTTTATTACAAATTTCCATTGCATATTATACCCCATTAAAAAAATTAGGTTTACCGGTACGCCATCAAATTGTTTACAATGTGCTGTTACGGTACTATGAAAAGGTTGGGAACCCCTCCTTGGCTCTCAAACTTTTTAAAGTCGGGGAACACTGAACTCTCATTAATTTTTAGGCCGAACATCTACAATACAGTATAAACTTTAAAACAGGGTGCGCGGGTTGCTAACCTTTTTGAAATCAAATGCGCAATAAAAAAGAATAATGTTCGCAAAAACACTTCATTATTATAGAGAAAAAAAGAAACGGAATTGTGTCGCAGTGTGGGATTGGCAACCCCCTCCTTCCAAATGGTACTTTTAGAAAATAATATGTATATAAATAAAATATGTATCGATATTGATTGATGCAAACATATTTATTGAAAACACAATTCCCCATAGCGAAAGAGTAAAGTAACACGCATGCGCCCGACATCCTTAACGACGCCAGACTTTGTAGAATCTACAATTAATCTACAATCGGCTTAAGGAAAATTTTGATAACTGTAATAATATTTTATGTTTTCAAGAAGTAATTTTAAAACGAAAAATATTTTTATTCATACAAAGCCGAATGGTACATGTAAATTTTAAATTGAATTGATTTTTATTTTCAAACTATTTATAATTGAAGGGTTTTTTTCGCGGAACACGCTTTGAGAACCAAGCCTCTAGAGCAGTGTTTCCCAACCTTTTTAGTGCCATGCCCAACCGAAGCTCATAAAAATTTAAAATGTCCCCCATGTTACATATGAATAATTTTTAATATTGCAAATTTTTCATAAGTAGGAAGAAATCACAAAAAGTGATTTATTAAACAAAAAAATTCAAGTAAACAAAATATATAAAACAATATATAAATAAATAAAAAAAATATAACATTTTTTCAAGTTTTTAAAAAATGAAATTTAGTGAGATTCTTGTGCTTGATGCTGGTTACAAAGAGATTTTATATTGGGTTCCAATTTTGTTAGCTTCATTCTTAGATCTCCCCGTTGTGTTATATCCAAACGATTTCTTTTTTAAGTAACAAATCAGTTATGGCACTAAATCCGTATTCAGCTAAATATGAAGAAGGAAACGGTAATAATAATTTTCTTGCACATTCTGTTGTGCTTGGATATTTCATTTTGGTCTCTTCAAAAACCATGCCATCGATCCTTTCATATTAAATAAAGTTTTAACTGACTCGTCACTCTGCATTTCTGCTAATTCTTCTTGGTACTGGACATTTGAAATATGAGATAAATTAACCAACATTGGCTACATCACCCAAGTTGGAAAATCGATTTCTTTCAAATCGGAAAATCTTCCTTTTGAATCAGCTGATAAGTTTTTTAGATGCTCGACAATATTAAGTATAGCGATATCAGTTTCTTCACATTTTTGAAGCCAATGAAACTTTTAAAATTTTTTTGGTAAACGCCTTTTTCAAATAATTCAATAGATGTAATAAAGACCAAATATCTTCGCTTTTGCATCGACAAGAGTTTTATTTTTTTCTTGAAGTTCTTTATTTAATATATTTAGTTTTTCAAAAATATCGGTTAAATAACTCAAATATGCCTTAGAATCAATCGTTAACAGATATTGCATTTCAGGTTTGTCGCTTAGAAAATCACCAAGAGTATCAAACAGTTCCCTTTCGAGAGCCATCTTATCTCAGTGTGAAGTAAAAGTCTCACATGGGCTTCATTGTTTTCTTCACAAAATAATTTAAAAATGCGTTCTTGTTTTGCATTTGCTTTAATAGAATTAATGCATTTTACAACCAAATTCATTATTTTATTTAGAACAGGAGAAAGGTTTTTAGCTACCAAGTTTTCCCTGTGAATAGCACAATGCACAAGAAGCATGTCTGGATTTTCATCTTTCATCAGTTTTAAGCAACCATTTTTTGCCCATCATATTCGGAGCACCATTTTTCATCGGTATTTTATTCTCAACTAAGTAACTTTTTAGAGTACTATATATATATATCTTTAGCGGTAGTGCTGCTTTTAAATGATTTGCAAAATAACATTTCTTCAGCAAAATCATTATTATCAATGTATCTTACATATGTAAGTAAAATTGCTTCACTGTCTCTCAATGTTGATTCGTCCATTTGCACTGAAAAATGTCTTGTTTTTAGTTTTTCGATAAGTTGTATTTCAACATCTTTACTCATTTCGTCGATTCTTCTGCTGACAGTATTGTTAATTAGTGACTTAGTTTTCACGTCTTAGTCATCTTTTCCCAAAACAGTTTTAACAAATGTGGATATTGAAGACTTGATTAATTGCTCTCCTATTGTATAATTTTTCCCAGATTTAGCGATGAGTAAAGAAATTTGATAGCTAGCCTCAAGAGTACGATTAATATTAATATGATGAGCAGTAAAGAGAGACTTTTAAGTTGCTCTTTTTTCATAATTTTTCTTTTAAATTTGAAAATAATTCAAATTTGAATTAATTTGATCTTTACGTTTTACCTTCAAATGTGCTTCAAGACGACCTGGTTTCAGTGATTCATTGCTCAAGCATTGTTGGCATAATAGACAAAAAGGTAACCGTGCATCATGGACAGCAGGTATGAAACCAAATTTTAAATACTCTTCCGAGTACTGCCGAATTTTATTCTTGCTTGCACTACTCATGGGCTAAAAAATGAATTTTAAAATCAATTAGTAAATTAAAAATATATATTTCTTTATTTTTCTATGAGGCATCTAAATTCTAAAGAATTAATTAAACTTACCAATTATATTTACAATTATATTTACTTACCAATTATATTTAAATATCACTTATATTAAAACAACGATAAATTCGCACAACTGTTTTTATTTCAATTAAACACATCACTGCTTATATAAGCACATCAATACTTTTATTTCAAATTAACGGTAACGCACATTGACAGAACGATACAAGCAACTGATAAATATGCAAATCCTAGTTTTCCGAATGCATTCCAGCGAAAGATTTTGGATGATAAGCGGTAAAAAAAAATAAATATCCTAAAATGTAATTTATTCCAGTAAATAAAAATATACTGATCATTCAAGTTAATATCAATCAATTAAGATAATAAATTAATAAGATCTAGTAAATCAATGGTTTAGATTGAATAAATTAATTGAATAAATTAATTTTAATCATTTTTTAAAAAAATAATACATATATACTTAAATTGATTGATTGAGTGCTCAAAATATTATGAAAATTCAGTATAAATATATTAAAAATTATCAGTCAACAATAAATATCAAAAGAGACTGATAAGCCCACTAATGATAACAACTAATAAACCAGTAAATTCATTAAAATGACAATATTCTACCATTTGTTATATCCAAGCGAATTCTCTAATAAAATAATCTAAAAGGCATCAAATTTCGCTGAAATATCTCTATCTTTAAAGATGTTTTATCGACAAATACCCTTAAAAGGATATATATTTCCCTCAGACTAATAAGATTCCTTAAAATCCCTTTAAATGACTATAATTATATCTTTAATTTCTATTATCACAAATATTTCACTAAAATCTTATAAAGTTTAATGATAAAATCAGTTATAATTAAAAATAATTAAATTTTGTTCTACTCGAAATTTAAAATAAATATTACTGTACAATATAACTGAGAAGTTGCATTGAAAAATTAAATTTATCCATCCAATAACATATATTTTTTTAAATGGTCATATTTTACCGATATTCAACCAATTTAATTACTAATTAAAATCACCTGATAAATTTCCTCCAATAAAGATCAATTTTCTTTAGTCGATGTAAAACTCTTTTAAGTCAATAGTTCACAACTTTTTTTCATTGTCCGCATATAAGATTTTAAATAATGATAAAACAATTTAAAGTATCAATTAATCCAAATTAATTTTAAAGATTTCATTGTCAAAACCAAGTAAATTGGTCATTAACCCTACAAAATAAAACATTATTCTAAAACTAGAAATCTAAATTAATTTACAGTGCATTCATCAAAACCTAATAAAACGATATAATTTCACATTATTATTGATTCATAACTGACTAATGTATTGCAATATCACTTAAAACATTGATATTTTACCAACATTACCCATTTAAATATTCAAAAGATTCCCATCTTAACCGATCTCTTACCAAATATTTCTACCCCTTTAAACATCATTATCTAACCGACTATATCCCTTAATTCTACCCACTTGAGGTAATATCCCCCTATTAATTAGGTCAATCCTCTTAAAATATGAATTTTCATTAACTGTTACAGACACCTAACTCTTCCATTGAAATAATTTAGAAGCTAAATAATAAGAGCCCACTAAAAAATTAAAAATCAATATTTTCTACAAATATTTCACACATTTACTATAAAATACCTAACTAGAGATCATAATTCTTCAGCTATTCAGTCAATCATTTTCAAGCAAATATAGGAAACTAAATCACAAATTTCAGTATATCTTACAATAATTTTCAAGTAAATTTAAAATATCTATCCTTGATAAAGTTAACTGGTTTCTTACCTTATGTTTTTTAAAAGTTCTTCAATGTGTAAATGAAAATATTCTTAGAAAATATAATTATTGAAAATATTATTTAGTCATCATCAAAAATTAATCCTTTCACTTGATTATTAACCTAACTGTCATTAAAAATAATTTTTATTTAAAATTTAAAAACAAGTCAATAAAATACAAATAATTATCAAGAAATTAATTAAATTTATCAATTAAATTTATTAGAATCACTATTAAAACCTTAAATTTTAAAATATTCTTTCAGTCAATATGAAATTCTTAGAAAAATATTCAATATCCTCATCAAAATTTAACCTATCAATTGATTATTAACCTAACTGTCATTAAAAATAATTTTTATTTAAAATTAAAAAACAAGTCAATAAAAATACATTCAATTATCAAGAAATTAATTAAATTTACCTTAGAATTAACATTAAAACTTTAAATTTTTAACTATTCATTCAATCAACATGAAATTCACGAAAATGATAAAAATTCACAAAAATGATAGAAATCCACAAAAATAATAGAAATTTACAAAAATGATAGAAATTCACAAAAATGATAGAAATTTACTTGAATATTTACTAAAACCATCAACTCTAAAACCTACTAATAAATGCCTTAAACACCAAAATTTACCTAAAAGAAATCATTAAAATACACCAATACCTTTACGACTAGTACCCTTACGACTAGTACACATAGGGGATCAAAACATCTTGTTGGATAAACTCAGAGTATATATAATAAAACTAATAAACTCAAAATAACAAATTTTGATAAAAAAATATTATTCTAAAAGGTAAGCAATTCTAGGAAAAAATGAAGAGAATTATTTTTTGAAAAACTTTGATAAAATTAACAATATTATTCTCAAGTGGTAAGAACCATCAAAGTGAGGAAATTATTCATTGAAGAGATTACTCTATGATAAATTAATAATTCAAATGGGTGAAAATAAGTGGTAGAATTATTCATTAATGGATTATGGAAGGTAAATACTGAGAAGTGGCATAGATAAGATGGAGATAT
The DNA here is from genome assembly GCA_959609185.1 of Schmidtea polychroa. NCBI lineage: Eukaryota > Metazoa > Platyhelminthes > Tricladida > Dugesiidae > Schmidtea > Schmidtea polychroa. Next base: position 39,494 of record CAUHTR010001749.1, on the reverse strand, counting down.
ATTAATTGAATTTATTTAAAATTATTTCATAAAAATTATCATTTTAATAAAAATATTTTTAAAAGAAATATTTGTAGGGAGGATATAAGTAATAATAGTTAGTAGAATATCGGGAATATAAGTGAGGAGGATATATAATTTAAATTATTTCTAATATATTACTAACGAACAAATATATATTAATAACTTGTTTTTGATAGACATTTATTCTGACAAATGACTGTTTAATCCACAAATGACTATTTTATTACATAACAAGCTGTGAATGGTATTTGACTCAGCAATTATAATGAATTCATTTTTATAATTAAATTGTATTTTTAAATTGCATATATTTTGAATATTATTCTATTGTTTAATTCTAACAAGATCTCTATTTATTACACGATACGAATATTTATTGCCTGACTTGGATTCCTTTTCTGGTTCTGATTGAATTGATATACTTTTGGGTCCTCATGACCAGTTCTGCCGACAGTCCGCTGATATCACAGATTTCCGATCGATCAGTGATCGACCTGTAAAGATTCATATTGAGCATTGGAGGACAATTCAGAGTTTCCCAAACATTCATTTTAATTTGAAATGATCCAACATCACCGCTGGTCTTCTTTCGGATTTTGTCACTGAATCCAAACGATTCAATAACTGGCAATCTCGCTTCCACGATGAAATTACCAAAATTAACTTCCTGCTTCACAATTTGTCCGTGTAATTGATTGATGATGGAACTGAGGTTTTTATAGGTGTTGATTCGAACCTGGCAGCAATGAGTAGATCAGTTGAATAACAATAACAAAACTTACCTCCAAATCTAGCTTGTACATGGCAATCATTAGTCTGGCACCAGGGTGGAACATCAAGGACATCTGGCAAGCCTTCATCACAACCAATGTCATCTGACCAAGATTGCAAATAACAGATGAGAAATTGAGGAATTTATTCAGATTTTCATTGCCATTGACATTGTCTGCATCGATATTGTTATTGGTGGACATTTGATCCGACGGAATCGGAACTGGATTATCGGGAACCTGAGAGTCTGAGCATACAACAGCACTGTCATCTGTTGTCTCCCAGATGTTGTGAACAATAAATGCGACATTCTTCATCATTTCTTGACAGATTGGACCCGCCTTTAATGCTTTTTGAAATCCTTTCAAAATGGAATGTGCGAATAGGCCAAACTTTTGGCAATGAGACAAATCGGCGTGCGATGAAAATAGACCTGCAGCACCACCAATATAGCAGAAAAGCATATTGCAGAGAGTCGTTTGCATGTTGCCCACCGCCCATAACTGGTCTATCATTGTTGCATAGTCCAATGGAATAACATCTGTATTCTCACACATTTCCCGCTCCTCTTTGCTAGCAATCTCTAGTGCAACCCTTAAAGATTTTAGCAAATGATCTTTCTGTTCGGCAATCTGAAAATTATGAAAACCAATATCAATATTATTTAAATTCAAACGAATTTTTGACAGAAAATCTTTTGAAATGTTTCTCATACAATAGACAAAGGAAATGTAAGGAAATCAGAAGGAGGTGAAAAAGTCAAAAAGAAAAAAAAAGAAAAGAAAGATGTAAAGCAAAGGAAAACAAAAGAAAATAAATAAAAAGGTAATTAAAAATGAAAGTTTAAATTTCAAATCGATTATGAGAAATTTGATGGAAAATAAAAAATTAAGTAAAAAATTAAAATAGTAGATATAATATGAAAAGGATAGAAAATATTACTGAAAACATAAAGATAAATAAAAAACATACCGATTTCGATAGCTCGCGTTGCGATTTGATTGCGTTATTGAGTAAGGAAAGAATTCGAGAATTCTTTTCTATCCATTCCACAAGCGATGGCGGTAAGCTGTGAATACTGATTCGACAACAAAGTTTAGCTCCGGGCTTCTGTGCTAAACGGATGTAAACAATGATTGATTCTTTCACACCGGGTTGGTCACTAAATGAATTGACAAGAGTTTCATCCGATTCCACTACGTTCCTCTTCAATAGCTTCATTTCTTCCGAAAGAGTCTTTATGCTGTTAAACAATTTCAAGTCACACATTGCACGGTGAACAATCGTTTCTCTGAAAGGCACGATCGGTGCAGAAACATCAATCTCGATATGTGGTGCGATTCGGTTTGTCAGATCGTTTAGACATTTCTGTAAATGGATTTCTCCAGCCGCAAAAACCAGCAACTCTCCCGTTTCAGCAATAGACACTTTAACAATTGGATCTGATTTTTCCAATAATCGCAAAGCATCTTGTAATTCATTCAAATAGTTGATTTTTTTCGGTTCAACTGAAACGCAGATTGTTTTACAATCTTCTTCGGTGAACGAATCACACTGAGAAAAAATTCCCAAACAATCGGCAAGTTTACATTTCCCAACGAGAGTTACCCTTTTATAGACTTGCTGACAATCCAATCCTGTGAACCCGACAATGTAACCTGCATGGGCTCCATTTTTCAGTTCAATGGTATCTTGCCCCATCAGTTGATAAATACCCTTCAATCGAATTACGAAAATATCGCAACTCTTCTTTTCTCTGTCACAGTACACTTCTATTGGACCTTCATCGAAATCATCAGGTGTTGAAGATAAAAACGACTCGGAAACTTTATATGGATTAAATCTTGGGGTAAATGCAAACATTTTCAAATCATTCATCACTTGACCACTGTAGATTCGACCGAGACCGATTATGTCTGTGTTAGTGTGAGATTTGAACATAAACTTGGAGATAAAAGCGACAGCTGGGGCATTCTTATCGACTGATGCTTCTCTCAGGATGTTTCTTGACGATTCAAACTCTTCATTAGGAACTAAAAGAGATAATTTCTTATCGGTGATTGCTTCCCTTGGATGAGGACATTTCTCAACAAGTGTGTCGAGGAGAACTGTCGGTAATGGCATCCAAGTTCTGAACACATTACGAATGTTTTCAATTTGTGATGAAGATTCTTTCACATTTTCCCGTAACGCAACATTAATATCTAATTTCTTCATCATTTGGGTTATTTTATCCAATTCTTTTGATTCGAATGCAGTCTACAATTATAATTCGGTAATAATAATAATAATATTAATAATAATAATAATAATAATAATAATAATAATAATAATAATAATAATAATAATAATAATAATAATAATAATAATAATAATAATAATAATAATAATAATAATAATAATAATAATAATAATAATAATAATAATAATAATAATAATAATAATAATAATAATAATAATAATAATAATAATAATAATAATAATAATAATAATAATAATAATAATAATAATAATAATAATAATAATAGTTATCAAAATAATAACTAGCATTTAATATGATAAATATAACAATCATTTGTATGATCGAAAGAAATGAAAATCCTAAATTTGCAAATCCAAATAACTTACATAAACATTCCAAATCTGATCAAGAATCAAACTTGTAAAAATATTCTTTCGATTATTGGCGATTGCACCTTTGCAAATCTGCTTTTTGCTATTGATGTAATGGTCCCCCCACATCTTTTTGAATAACTCTAGCTTATCAATTCCAAGCAATTTTGAGTAAATTGGCACGAAATCACTCAACCGGAAACCCCATTGATGATATGCAGAACAAAATATTACTTTTCCTTTTAAAGGATTAAATGGATTTGTATCATAATTTCGTGAAATATGTTCAGGAAGAATGATCGAATCTGTTCTTTCTTCTTCTTCACGATTGTCATGTGAAATTAACTCACCGATAATATGGTGGATTTCCTGAATTATTTCTTCTAATTTCCGATAAGCAGACGTCGTGTCAAGTTTCAATTCAGTAAAAAGTTTGTCAATCTTATTCAAAACTAAGATAAAATTTAATCGTTCTTTCCATGCTTGTTGAATAACTGTCCGTGTTTGACAAGAAACCCCTTCAATGACATCAACAATAATGAATGCATTATCAGAAATTTTAACTGCCGTCGAAACCTCTCCACAGAAGTCAACATGTCCTGGAGAGTCGATTAAGTTTATTATATATGTTTTATTTTCGTTATTATTTTTCAATTTGTTGCTATAATTATGTCTTAATGATATACAACTTGACTTCATTGTAATTCCTCTTTCCTGTTCATCCTGTGTACTGTCTAGATGTCGTAAATCTCCAGCAGAGTAATGTGAAATGATTCCATTTGAATAGAGTAAGTTATCAGCCAAAGATGTTTTGCCTGAAAATAGGAAAATGAAAAAAGTTATTTGATAAAAAAGATGAATTACCATGATCAACATGAGCCAAGATACAAACATTTCTTATAAATTCCATTGAAATAATTATCAGAAATATTAATATGAAATTAATATTCCAACAATTTTTAAATTTATTTATTTTAGGGAAATTATTTAATTTATTGTAGATTTATCATTTCTAATTTGTCCGTAAATTATTTAATCATATTTTACGGATAAATGATTTGATTAAATCTATCCAGCGGTGAGCTAGGTAAACTTTTACATTTTATTTTTCACAGGAAATTGCAATAATTGCTTATGCACAAAGAAAATATTTTACACAAAAAGTTGCTAAAATTACACTAAATAGCGAAACAAGGAATAAATATAATTATGACACTTTATTTTCTGTTTCCTTCTCGAATACGGTATCATCTTCATCAAATCCATTTGCGAAAAATCGTCAATACCGAATGTTTTATAAGCTCTAGTTGGAAATCTTTCCCGCATTGCCTTGTCAAACTGTACGCAAGCTATTCTGATAACCACTTCTGGTTTTTTGATTTCGAATTCGGAACTCTTTATTTTAATTTTGCAACTCCATCTTAACCTGCTTCGTTTTTGGTGTACGTCCAAATCTTCTCCATTACAACAAAAAGATTTTAATTTTAATTTAACATTAGGTAATGAAGTGTTAGTACCCAATGTTTATACTCGCATTCCTATCACACCTGCCTAATAATGATGATGTCAATGATATCAAAGCACCAATAAATTTGCCTTGTTGTTTATATTTCATTTGTTTACATTTTGGTTATTTACTAACAATAACAAAAGTTTCTTGTGTTTATTCAATAAATGCTTTTTGAATTTACTGATTTTAATCTTGCTAATAACAGGTGTAAAAATTAGCGAAATATTTTCAGTTTCAGAGGCATTGAATCAAGAATGGACCTATTCAAATTCCGACGAAGATTCAGGCATAAATGAAGTTTTTCAAATTGATGAAGAAATCTTTAGTAATGACTTTGAATCTAAACATGAAGAGGTTAAATAACATGACTGTAATGATTTTACAGATTGTACTGATTACATTATAATGAAAATATAATGAAGCTCCATATAAATTAAAATATAATGAGGAAAAAGTGAAGATGAAGACTGTTAATCAATAAATCCTGATTATATATATTTTTAATTTCTTACTATTATCCCATTGAATAACAATTTTGTACAATACACGTTCACAATAAACATGGACATGTGCAATGCAAGTGCATGGAGGACATGTACAGATTTTCTTTCTCTTTCCAATGTCATATAACTGGTTATATTAGGACCTGTGTGTAAATTTACATGTTTAATTTGTGATTTCCTCCTTAAATTTTGCATCATGTTGACGTTTCCATATATATATATATATATACTACACACACACATATTTGAACTCTAAAATACATAATTTTCATAAATTTAACAAAATTACATGTAATTTCTTAAAATTTGTTGAAATATTTTTATTTATTGCCATTATATACAGTTACTTTTTAACCTTAGAAGTAGGTGTGTATGACTTGTATATATTTTATATTAAAACTATCCAAATTGCATGTTCATGCTTTCTAATGTCGAAACTCATCATATTATTATCCATGACCAATTTGTTTACATAAATATAGGTTTCTCGATCAGCATCACCTATAGAATCGCAAATAGCCTGCCAGTAGAATTTTAATTCATCCTCACTTGTTTCTGAGCTTCCTGAAATAAATGTTAATAAATATTCCAATGAAATAAACTTATTAAAAAAAAATCAAATTTTATTTTAATACACAAACTGCCTTGTTAAGGCTGAATGGGAGAGATTCTCACCCTTAAAATTCTAAAATTCTTAATTTCTTCTCTCTGAACGATAAGCCAAAGCTCAATCGTTAGTACGGTGGTATTTCTTCTTCGGCATCCATTGGGCAGTCAATAATCATTGCGAAGCAAGGCTTGTAGGATCCATTCATATATTTGGGATAAGTCATCTGTTTCACTTCAACAGTTTACGTATTTGGTATCCATCCGGCAGTCCATAGAATAATCATGGCAAGCCATGGCCTTTAGGATCCGTCTGAATTTCGGTTTGGAAGTCTTTGGATTCCCACAGTCAGGTTAATTTTGTTGGTATCCAGTTATAATGCTGATTAATAGAAGCTTTCACGTAAGGATCTGTCTGATAAGTTCGTAGGAGTTTTCCAGATCATCATCTGAGCTGAGTTATTTACATTAAGGCAAACGACAAGGTATATTAACTTAGTAGTTATAGAAGGACAAATAGTATTATAAGTAGCGATAGATAGTTAATATCCTAATTTTAAGCGAATTCGGAAGGTAGTTAGAGATATTTTATTTAGTAGTCATAAAAGGACTATCAATATAGGCAGAATTCATAAATAGATTCTTACATAAACCTGACTGATAGATAACGAACGATGGATAAACAGATACTTTGACGGTAATAGTAACAGCAGTATATCATATAGTAGAAGTATATAAAACATAAATAATAGAATTGTATACGATAAATAGTATGTATAAGACACGTTTTAAACATAATTATAAGCGAAGACAAAAAAAATTTTTAAGACCATTTAAAAATCTTTTTTTCCTGCCCAGTGCTATATAGAAGCAATTCTGCTGAGCTCTGGTAAACGGCGGGCTTATCGTAGTTAAACTTGTCAAAACGTTTTATGTTTTTCGTCGGGTATTTCTGCTCAGTGCTAGGAATTTTATATGGAAGTGATTGTTCTAAGCACTGGGAAACGGCGGGAGAATTTGTTATTATTATAAGCAAGGAGTTTTACAATAGTAAAGTTAAGCCAATCCTTGATCATCTCAAAATAAATCATTACTCAGTACATTCTCAATACAAATCCGCCCATGTTAAGACATTTAATCGAACATTAAGAAATAGATTGAAGAAATATTTCGTACACCAAGGTAATAAAATATGGATAGATGTTTTTTGACGAAAATTATAAATAGCTATAATTATTCACCGCATAATTGTCTTCGTCTGCCTTTAATGAATTTGTTAAATATTATTATTACTATAATTATTATTATTATTATTTTTTAAGATTTTTTTTATTTTTTAGAGAAAAAGACATAATGAAATTCTTCTTACAGTAACGGGGATAAAATTATTATATCAACGACCGCTATTATTATCGCAGAAGCTCACTGAAAACATCTTTAACCGTAAAACATAATTTGGATTTAATAACAATCGGTTCAAATGGGAAATTTAAAAGCAAATTCAATACGAAACCTTATGGGAAAACAAATCATCAATGGGCCTTATAACTTACTAGAAAGTGAAATGACGAGATGGAAACAGAAAATAAAGTGTCATAATTATATTTATTCCTTGTTTTGCTATTTAGTGTAATTTTAGCAACTTTTTGTGTAAAATATTTTCTTTGTGCATAAGCAATTATTGCAATTTCCTGTGAAAAATAAAATGTAAAAGTTTACCTAGCTCACCGCTGGATAGATTTAATCAAATCATTTATCCGTAAAATATGATTAAATAATTTACGGACAAATTAGAAATGATAAATCTACAATAAATTAAATAATTTCCCTAAAATAAATAAATTTAAAAATTGTTGGAATATTAATTTCATATTAATATTTCTGATAATTATTTCAATGGAATTTATAAGAAATGTTTGTATCTTGGCTCATGTTGATCATGGTAATTCATCTTTTTTATCAAATAACTTTTTTCATTTTCCTATTTTCAGGCAAAACATCTTTGGCTGATAACTTACTCTATTCAAATGGAATCATTTCACATTACTCTGCTGGAGATTTACGACATCTAGACAGTACACAGGATGAACAGGAAAGAGGAATTACAATGAAGTCAAGTTGTATATCATTAAGACATAATTATAGCAACAAATTGAAAAATAATAACGAAAATAAAACATATATAATAAACTTAATCGACTCTCCAGGACATGTTGACTTCTGTGGAGAGGTTTCGACGGCAGTTAAAATTTCTGATAATGCATTCATTATTGTTGATGTCATTGAAGGGGTTTCTTGTCAAACACGGACAGTTATTCAACAAGCATGGAAAGAACGATTAAATTTTATCTTAGTTTTGAATAAGATTGACAAACTTTTTACTGAATTGAAACTTGACACGACGTCTGCTTATCGGAAATTAGAAGAAATAATTCAGGAAATCCACCATATTATCGGTGAGTTAATTTCACATGACAATCGTGAAGAAGAAGAAAGAACAGATTCGATCATTCTTCCTGAACATATTTCACGAAATTATGATACAAATCCATTTAATCCTTTAAAAGGAAAAGTAATATTTTGTTCTGCATATCATCAATGGGGTTTCCGGTTGAGTGATTTCGTGCCAATTTACTCAAAATTGCTTGGAATTGATAAGCTAGAGTTATTCAAAAAGATGTGGGGGGACCATTACATCAATAGCAAAAAGCAGATTTGCAAAGGTGCAATCGCCAATAATCGAAAGAATATTTTTACAAGTTTGATTCTTGATCAGATTTGGAATGTTTATGTAAGTTATTTGGATTTGCAAATTTAGGATTTTCATTTCTTTCGATCATACAAATGATTGTTATATTTATCATATTAAATGCTAGTTATTATTTTGATAACTATTATTATTATTATTATTATTATTATTATTATTATTATTATTATTATTATTATTATTATTATTATTATTATTATTATTATTATTATTATTATTATTATTATTATTATTATTATTATTATTATTATTATTATTATTATTATTATTATTATTATTATTATTACCGAATTATAATTGTAGACTGCCTTTGAATCAAAAGAATTGGATAAAATAACCCAAATGATGAAGAAATTAGATATTAATGTCGCGTTACGGGAAAATGTGAAAGAATCTTCATCACAAATTGAAAACATTCGTAATGTGTTCAGAACTTGGATGCCATTACCGACAGTTCTCCTCGACACACTTGTTGAGAAATGTCCTCATCCAAGAGAAGCAATCACCGATAAGAAATTATCTCTTTTAGTTCCTAATGAAGAGTTTGAATCGTCAAGAAACATCCTGAGAGAAGCATCAGTCGATAAGAATGCCCCAGCTGTCGCTTTTATCTCCAAGTTTATGTTCAAATCTCACACTAACACAGACATAATCGGTCTCGGTCGAATCTACAGTGGTCAAGTGATGAATGATTTGAAAATGTTTGCATTTACCCCAAGATTTAATCCATATAAAGTTTCCGAGTCGTTTTTATCTTCAACACCTGATGATTTCGATGAAGGTCCAATAGAAGTGTACTGTGACAGAGAAAAGAAGAGTTGCGATATTTTCGTAATTCGATTGAAGGGTATTTATCAACTGATGGGGCAAGATACCATTGAACTGAAAAATGGAGCCCATGCAGGTTACATTGTCGGGTTCACAGGGTTGGAGTGTCAGCAAGTCTATAAAAGGGTAACTCTCGTTGGGAAATGTAAACTTGCCGATTGTTTGGGAATTTTTTCTCAGTGTGATTCGTTCACCGAAGAAGATTGTAAAACAATCTGCGTTTCAGTTGAACCGAAAAAAATCAACTATTTGAATGAATTACAAGATGCTTTGCGATTATTGGAAAAATCAGATCCAATTGTTAAAGTGTCTATTGCTGAAACGGGAGAGTTGCTGGTTTTTGCGGCTGGAGAAATCCATTTACAGAAATGTCTAAACGATCTGACAAACCGAATCGCACCACATATCGAGATTGATGTTTCTGCACCGATCGTGCCTTTCAGAGAAACGATTGTTCACCGTGCAATGTGTGACTTGAAATTGTTTAACAGCATAAAGACTCTTTCGGAAGAAATGAAGCTATTGAAGAGGAACGTAGTGGAATCGGATGAAACTCTTGTCAATTCATTTAGTGACCAACCCGGTGTGAAAGAATCAATCATTGTTTACATCCGTTTAGCACAGAAGCCCGGAGCTAAACTTTGTTGTCGAATCAGTATTCACAGCTTACCGCCATCGCTTGTGGAATGGATAGAAAAGAATTCTCGAATTCTTTCCTTACTCAATAACGCAATCAAATCGCAACGCGAGCTATCGAAATCGGTATGTTTTTTATTTATCTTTATGTTTTCAGTAATATTTTCTATCCTTTTCATATTATATCTACTATTTTAATTTTTTACTTAATTTTTTATTTTCCATCAAATTTCTCATAATCGATTTGAAATTTAAACTTTCATTTTTAATTACCTTTTTATTTATTTTCTTTTGTTTTCCTTTGCTTTACATCTTTCTTTTCTTTTTTTTTCTTTTTGACTTTTTCACCTCCTTCTGATTTCCTTACATTTCCTTTGTCTATTGTATGAGAAACATTTCAAAAGATTTTCTGTCAAAAATTCGTTTGAATTTAAATAATATTGATATTGGTTTTCATAATTTTCAGATTGCCGAACAGAAAGATCATTTGCTAAAATCTTTAAGGGTTGCACTAGAGATTGCTAGCAAAGAGGAGCGGGAAATGTGTGAGAATACAGATGTTATTCCATTGGACTATGCAACAATGATAGACCAGTTATGGGCGGTGGGCAACATGCAAACGACTCTCTGCAATATGCTTTTCTGCTATATTGGTGGTGCTGCAGGTCTATTTTCATCGCACGCCGATTTGTCTCATTGCCAAAAGTTTGGCCTATTCGCACATTCCATTTTGAAAGGATTTCAAAAAGCATTAAAGGCGGGTCCAATCTGTCAAGAAATGATGAAGAATGTCGCATTTATTGTTCACAACATCTGGGAGACAACAGATGACAGTGCTGTTGTATGCTCAGACTCTCAGGTTCCCGATAATCCAGTTCCGATTCCGTCGGATCAAATGTCCACCAATAACAATATCGATGCAGACAATGTCAATGGCAATGAAAATCTGAATAAATTCCTCAATTTCTCATCTGTTATTTGCAATCTTGGTCAGATGACATTGGTTGTGATGAAGGCTTGCCAGATGTCCTTGATGTTCCACCCTGGTGCCAGACTAATGATTGCCATGTACAAGCTAGATTTGGAGGTAAGTTTTGTTATTGTTATTCAACTGATCTACTCATTGCTGCCAGGTTCGAATCAACACCTATAAAAACCTCAGTTCCATCATCAATCAATTACACGGACAAATTGTGAAGCAGGAAGTTAATTTTGGTAATTTCATCGTGGAAGCGAGATTGCCAGTTATTGAATCGTTTGGATTCAGTGACAAAATCCGAAAGAAGACCAGCGGTGATGTTGGATCATTTCAAATTAAAATGAATGTTTGGGAAACTCTGAATTGTCCTCCAATGCTCAATATGAATCTTTACAGGTCGATCACTGATCGATCGGAAATCTGTGATATCAGCGGACTGTCGGCAGAACTGGTCATGAGGACCCAAAAGTATATCAATTCAATCAGAACCAGAAAAGGAATCCAAGTCAGGCAATAAATATTCGTATCGTGTAATAAATAGAGATCTTGTTAGAATTAAACAATAGAATAATATTCAAAATATATGCAATTTAAAAATACAATTTAATTATAAAAATGAATTCATTATAATTGCTGAGTCAAATACCATTCACAGCTTGTTATGTAATAAAATAGTCATTTGTGGATTAAACAGTCATTTGTCAGAATAAATGTCTATCAAAAACAAGTTATTAATATATATATTTGTTCGTTAGTAATATATTAGAAATAATTTAAATTATATATCCTCCTCACTTATATTCCCGATATTCTACTAACTATTATTACTTATATCCTCCCTACAAATATTTCTTTTAAAAATATTTTTATTAAAATGATAATTTTTATGAAATAATTTTAAATAAATTCAATTAATATATCTCCATCTTATCTATGCCACTTCTCAGTATTTACCTTCCATAATCCATTAATGAATAATTCTTCCACTTATTTTCACCCATTTGAATTATTAATTTATCATAGAGTAATCTCTTCAATGAATAATTTCCTCACTTTGATGGTTCTTACCACTTGAGAATAATATTGTTAATTTTATCAAAGTTTTTCAAAAAATAATTCTCTTCATTTTTTCCTAGAATTGCTTACCTTTTAGAATAATATTTTTTTTATCAAAATTTGTTATTTTGAGTTTATTAGTTTTATTATATATACTCTGAGTTTATCAAACAAGATGTTTTGATCCCCTATGTGTACTAGTCGTAAGGGTACTAGTCGTAAAGGTATTGGTGTATTTTAATGATTTTATTTAGGTAAATTTTGGTGTTTAAGGCATTTATTAGTAGGTTTTAGAGTTGATGGTTTTAGTAAATATTCAAGTAAATTTCTATCATTTTTGTGAATTTCTATCATTTTTGTAAATTTCTATTATTTTTGTGGATTTCTATCATTTTTGTGAATTTTTATCATTTTCGTGAATTTCATGTTGATTGAATGAATAGTTAAAAATTTAAAGTTTTAATGTTAATTCTAAGGTAAATTTAATTAATTTCTTGATAATTGAATGTATTTTTATTGACTTGTTTTTTAATTTTAAATAAAAATTATTTTTAATGACAGTTAGGTTAATAATCAATTGATAGGTTAAATTTTGATGAGGATATTGAATATTTTTCTAAGAATTTCATATTGACTGAAAGAATATTTTAAAATTTAAGGTTTTAATAGTGATTCTAATAAATTTAATTGATAAATTTAATTAATTTCTTGATAATTATTTGTATTTTATTAACTTGTTTTTAAATTTTAAATAAAAATTATTTTTAATGACAGTTAGGTTAATAATCAAGTGAAAGGATTAATTTTTGATGATGACTAAATAATATTTTCAATAATTATATTTTCTAAGAATATTTTCATTTACACATTGAAGAACTTTTAAAAAACATAAGGTAAGAAACCAGTTAACTTTATCAAGGATAGATATTTTAAATTTACTTGAAAATTATTGTAAGATATACTGAAATTTGTGATTTAGTTTCCTATATTTGCTTGAAAATGATTGACTGAATAGCTGAAGAATTATGATCTCTAGTTAGGTATTTTATAGTAAATGTGTGAAATATTTGTAGAAAATATTGATTTTTAATTTTTTAGTGGGCTCTTATTATTTAGCTTCTAAATTATTTCAATGGAAGAGTTAGGTGTCTGTAACAGTTAATGAAAATTCATATTTTAAGAGGATTGACCTAATTAATAGGGGGATATTACCTCAAGTGGGTAGAATTAAGGGATATAGTCGGTTAGATAATGATGTTTAAAGGGGTAGAAATATTTGGTAAGAGATCGGTTAAGATGGGAATCTTTTGAATATTTAAATGGGTAATGTTGGTAAAATATCAATGTTTTAAGTGATATTGCAATACATTAGTCAGTTATGAATCAATAATAATGTGAAATTATATCGTTTTATTAGGTTTTGATGAATGCACTGTAAATTAATTTAGATTTCTAGTTTTAGAATAATGTTTTATTTTGTAGGGTTAATGACCAATTTACTTGGTTTTGACAATGAAATCTTTAAAATTAATTTGGATTAATTGATACTTTAAATTGTTTTATCATTATTTAAAATCTTATATGCGGACAATGAAAAAAAGTTGTGAAATATTGACTTAAAAGAGTTTTACATCGACTAAAGAAAATTGATCTTTATTGGAGGAAATTTATCAGGTGATTTTAATTAGTAATTAAATTGGTTGAATATCGGTAAAATATGACCATTTAAAAAAATATATGTTATTGGATGGATAAATTTAATTTTTCAATGCAACTTCTCAGTTATATTGTACAGTAATATTTATTTTAAATTTCGAGTAGAACAAAATTTAATTATTTTTAATTATAACTGATTTTATCATTAAACTTTATAAGATTTTAGTGAAATATTTGTGATAATAGAAATTAAAGATATAATTATAGTCATTTAAAGGGATTTTAAGGAATCTTATTAGTCTGAGGGAAATATATATCCTTTTAAGGGTATTTGTCGATAAAACATCTTTAAAGATAGAGATATTTCAGCGAAATTTGATGCCTTTTAGATTATTTTATTAGAGAATTCGCTTGGATATAACAAATGGTAGAATATTGTCATTTTAATGAATTTACTGGTTTATTAGTTGTTATCATTAGTGGGCTTATCAGTCTCTTTTGATATTTATTGTTGACTGATAATTTTTAATATATTTATACTGAATTTTCATAATATTTTGAGCACTCAATCAATCAATTTAAGTATATATGTATTATTTTTTTAAAAAATGATTAAAATTAATTTATTCAATTAATTTATTCAATCTAAACCATTGATTTACTAGATCTTATTAATTTATTATCTTAATTGATTGATATTAACTTGAATGATCAGTATATTTTTATTTACTGAAATAAATTACATTTTAGGATATTTATTTTTTTTTACCGCTTATCATCCAAAATCTTTCGCTGGAATGCATTCGGAAAACTAGGATTTGCATATTTATCAGTTGCTTGTATCGTTCTGTCAATGTGCGTTACCGTTAATTTGAAATAAAAGTATTGATGTGCTTATATAAGCAGTGATGTGTTTAATTGAAATAAAAACAGTTGTGCGAATTTATCGTTGTTTTAATATAAGTGATATTTAAATATAATTGGTAAGTAAATATAATTGTAAATATAATTGGTAAGTTTAATTAATTCTTTAGAATTTAGATGCCTCATAGAAAAATAAAGAAATATATATTTTTAATTTACTAATTGATTTTAAAATTCATTTTTTAGCCCATGAGTAGTGCAAGCAAGAATAAAATTCGGCAGTACTCGGAAGAGTATTTAAAATTTGGTTTCATACCTGCTGTCCATGATGCACGGTTACCTTTTTGTCTATTATGCCAACAATGCTTGAGCAATGAATCACTGAAACCAGGTCGTCTTGAAGCACATTTGAAGGTAAAACGTAAAGATCAAATTAATTCAAATTTGAATTATTTTCAAATTTAAAAGAAAAATTATGAAAAAAGAGCAACTTAAAAGTCTCTCTTTACTGCTCATCATATTAATATTAATCGTACTCTTGAGGCTAGCTATCAAATTTCTTTACTCATCGCTAAATCTGGGAAAAATTATACAATAGGAGAGCAATTAATCAAGTCTTCAATATCCACATTTGTTAAAACTGTTTTGGGAAAAGATGACCAAGACGTGAAAACTAAGTCACTAATTAACAATACTGTCAGCAGAAGAATCGACGAAATGAGTAAAGATGTTGAAATACAACTTATCGAAAAACTAAAAACAAGACATTTTTCAGTGCAAATGGACGAATCAACATTGAGAGACAGCGAAGCAATATTACTTACATATGTAAGATACATTGATAATAATGATTTTGCTGAAGAAATGTTATTTTGCAAATCATTTAAAAGCAGCACTACCGCTAAAGATATATATATAGTACTCTAAAAAGTTACTTAGTTGAGAATAAAATACCGATGAAAAATGGTGCTCCGAATATGATGGGCAAAAAAATGGTTGCTTAAAACTGATGAAAGATGAAAATCCAGACATGCTTCTTGTGCATTGTGCTATTCACAGGGAAAACTTGGTAGCTAAAAACCTTTCTCCTGTTCTAAATAAAATAATGAATTTGGTTGTAAAATGCATTAATTCTATTAAAGCAAATGCAAAACAAGAACGCATTTTTAAATTATTTTGTGAAGAAAACAATGAAGCCCATGTGAGACTTTTACTTCACACTGAGATAAGATGGCTCTCGAAAGGGAACTGTTTGATACTCTTGGTGATTTTCTAAGCGACAAACCTGAAATGCAATATCTGTTAACTATTGATTCTAAGGCATATTTGAGTTATTTAACCGATATTTTTGAAAAACTAAATATATTAAATAAAGAACTTCAAGAAAAAAATAAAACTCTTGTCGATGCAAAAGCGAAGATATTTGGTCTTTATTACATCTATTGAATTATTTGAAAAAGACGTTTACCAAAAAAATTTTAAAAGTTTCATTGGCTTCAAAAATGTGAAGAAACTGATATCGCTATACTTAATATTGTCGAGCATCTAAAAAACTTATCAGCTGATTCAAAAGGAAGATTTTCCGATTTGAAAGAAATCGATTTTCCAACTTGGGTGATGTAGCCAATGTTGGTTAATTTATCTCATATTTCAAATGTCCAGTACCAAGAAGAATTAGCAGAAATGCAGAGTGACGAGTCAGTTAAAACTTTATTTAATATGAAAGGATCGATGGCATGGTTTTTGAAGAGACCAAAATGAAATATCCAAGCACAACAGAATGTGCAAGAAAATTATTATTACCGTTTCCTTCTTCATATTTAGCTGAATACGGATTTAGTGCCATAACTGATTTGTTACTTAAAAAAGAAATCGTTTGGATATAACACAACGGGGAGATCTAAGAATGAAGCTAACAAAATTGGAACCCAATATAAAATCTCTTTGTAACCAGCATCAAGCACAAGAATCTCACTAAATTTCATTTTTTAAAAACTTGAAAAAATGTTATATTTTATTTATTTATTTATATATTGTTTTATATATTTTGTTTACTTGAATTTTTTTGTTTAATAAATCACTTTTTGTGATTTCTTCCTACTTATGAAAAATTTGCAATATTAAAAATTATTCATATGTAACATGGGGGACATTTTAAATTTTTATGAGCTTCGGTTGGGCATGGCACTAAAAAGGTTGGGAAACACTGCTCTAGAGGCTTGGTTCTCAAAGCGTGTTCCGCGAAAAAAACCACGAAAAAAACCGCGAAAAAAACCCTTCAATTATAAATAGTTTGAAAATAAAAATCAATTCAATTTAAAATTTACATGTACCATTCGGCTTTGTATGAATAAAAATATTTTTCGTTTTAAAATTACTTCTTGAAAACAAAATATTATTACAGTTATCAAAATTTTCCTTAAGCCGATTGTAGATTAATTGTAGATTCTACAAAGTCTGGCGTCGTTAAGGATGTCGGGCGCATGCGTGTTACTTTACTCTTTCGCTATGGGGAATTGTGTTTTCAATAAATATGTTTGCATCAATCAATATCGATACATATTTTATTTATATACATATTATTTTCTAAAAGTACCATTTGGAAGGAGGGGGTTGCCAATCCCACACTGCGACACAATTCCGTTTCTTTTTTTCTCTATAATAATGAAGTGTTTTTGCGAACATTATTCTTTTTTATTGCGCATTTGATTTCAAAAAGGTTAGCAACCCGCGCACCCTGTTTTAAAGTTTATACTGTATTGTAGATGTTCCGCCTAAAAATTAATCAGAGTTCAGTGTTCCCCGACTTTAAAAAGTTTGAGAGCCAAGGAGGGGTTCCCAACCTTTTCATAGTACCGTACCAGTACATTGTAAACAATTTGATGGCGTACCGGTAAACCTAATTTTTTTAATGGGGTATAATATGCAATGGAAATTTGTAATAAAGACAAGTAACTTGGGATATATATATATATATATTTACTGCTATACATTTAAATAAAATATTATTATGACTTAAAAAATAGTTAGTGAGAAGTTTGGGCTTGTTAATTATTAACTAAAGAAGCATCAATTGAGATTAAGTAAATCTTAATAAAGTATTACAACACCAACAATGGATAAGAAATTGTAAAATATTAAAATTTATGGGTTATTGTAGTCATGTTTTTTCCGCAAAACAGGTTTTTAATAGATTTTTGTTTTATATATAGTAATTCGCGTACCGGTAGCTGCTTGCGTACCCAAGGTTGGGAATGCCTACTCTAGAGGGTTAAATAAAAATGGAAAATATTACTAGAAAAATTTTTTATTAAAATGTTTAATAGTTTGAAAATTTATTTTTTAATATTTTAATATTTTTATGGTAAAATTACATTTTAAAATAAATAAAGAAATTTTTCGTTCAAAAATTATGACGTTTTTTCCAAGGAGATCTAACATTCGACCAGTTAGTATGAATTCTTAATTTCTAAAAAATTTGTTTGATTAGTAGGACAAGTCGAAATCAAAAGAGAAAATCTCAGACAAAATCAAAGGTTTTTTTGTTATTTAACCGAACTTATTCACGTATAAATGTTGTGATTAAAATTCACTGAGTTTCATACATTTCATACAATCATGTTGATAGTGCGTTTATTTTAGTATTTATTTAATTAATTTACCATTGTAAATTTAATTTTCAGTTAGTTTTCCTGTGTCTCATGATGTGTTGCTCTGCGCAATATGTCTGGAGAACTTGCAATCAAGGGTGCAAAAATGACTGCCTATGTAAGAGTTCTGATCCTCAATGGCTTTGTAATTTAAAATGTATACGGAAAAGGGACGAATACACAAGAACATATTGCGATGGTAAAGAAGAAGGACAACGAAAAACCACGTGTATACTCCATTACAGCAGAATGGACCGAAGATGCAATTTGAGAAACTGTACAAGTATATGCTTGCCTAATTGTATTTGTAATTGGGTTACTGAATCTGAAGACGTTTGCTACCGAAAATGTCAGGCTAAATATACCGAATGCTATTCAAAATGTGGCTGGAACGTCTTTGCATATTCTACAATTTCTTGCGAATGGGATTGCTACACCAACAGGAGCAACTGTTTTTCAGGAATGTAATAAAAATTACATAAGCATCAATGACTAAAAATCAAAATATTTTTTTCATGCCATTGAATAATAATAATATATTAATAAATTCCGCTAATTCAAATGAAAAACATTTAAAATATCTCAAAGTAAAATCTGAAATTTAATTTTCATTCGTCACGGAAGAAAATAAAATCAACAAGATTCATTGGATAATTTTAATAAACAAATCTGAAGTCTGAAAATATTTTTAAAATCTAAATTAAATATTCATCCAATAGAATTGATTTAAAATATGAAATAGTGTTTTTTGTTATTATTAGTGGTAATTAACTTTAATGGATCGGTAAACACTTGAAAAAGAATTCACATTGCCAAAGAAAACATCAATTAGACGATACTTGAAATATTCTACAAGGGTAGATGGATTGGAATCCACTGGATCAATCTTCCAATCCCTCCCTCCTGCAGAAGAATTTTCTAAAGTTTCTAAAAAACTAGTAATTATATATAAGTCAACTCGAAATTTTGTAAGTCACATACTACATAGTTTAATTAAATCGAGTTTTAAATTAAGAGCCCTCTGACTTATAATTCATTAAATACACACACACTATATACTTTAATTAAGTATATAATATTTCAACAACTTAAGAAAATACATGTAAAACATCAATAAAGGAAAAGGTTAATGGAAAAAAATTTTTTTAAAACTTTTAAAACTCGCAAAAGTTGAAATCAAACAAAATCTTAATAAATTTTTCAGAAAATTGTGTTTACTAATATTAATCAATTCCTTCAGTCTTTAGTGATCAGGTTCTTGAAAACGGAGATGACGAGGAAAAAATGTAATCAGTACAATCTATAAAATCATTACATTCATGTTATTCAACTTCTTCATGTTTAGGTTCTCCATCAGCTTTAAAATCTTCGTTTATTTCTGAATCTCCGTTGGAATCTGAAGTAGTCCATTCTTGATTCAATGCCTCTGAAACTCAACATATTTCTCTAATTTTTACACCTGTTATTATTAAGTAAGTATTGCTCATTTTAAGATCTTGTCGAAGTTTCAGTAATCACTGGGAACGACTAACGTGCGAGGCCTTGTTAATTAGATCTTGAAATAATATAATTAATATTCAAAGTGCCCAGTCTACAGGGATTTTGAATCTATTTAAATAATTTAACTTGTATATTTAATATTTGGGATGATGTTGTTTGTAAAGATTTTTTATATAAAAATCAATTTTTAATTTTTAAATTAATTTTTTATATCAATTTTTAAAAAAGATTTTGTGTATGAGAATGATAACAATTTTTGTGGGTTTTTTAAATTAAAATAAGTTTTATATGATTAAAAAAATGTTTTTCAACATTTTTTTTTAAATATTTTTTTGATATACTTTGATTACGATTATTAGTTGTTAATTTGATTGAATATTATTGTTTTCATTTAGTTGTGATTAAAATGATTCTTAGTCTAAAGAAGACTGTTAAACTGTCGAAATATATAGCAATGTTTTATTTTAATATACTTAGTTGGGGATGTTCTATTATTTTTAATGTTATATTAATAATAATAATAATAATAATAATAATAATAATAATAATAATAATAATAATAATAATAATAATAATAATAATAATAATAATAAAAACTAACTATTTTCTGTTTTGTTTCTTTCAGATTTTGTTATTGAATTCTATACTAAAATTCAAAATATTTAAATATTTTATTACTATAGTAAAACATATACCTTTTGCGATTTGGGATATTGTTTGTTTTTTATTGATTGAATAATTTTGAATAAACTTCTAAAAATGTTTTAGTTATATTTCCGATTTTGAAATTGATAATAATGATTATTAGATATTGAATAGTAGTTTATATTTTCGCATGCTTGTACAAAAATTTATAAAGAATGTTATCTTTTGGTTATGTATTAATATTTTACATGTTATTAAACTTGATTGATGTATACATTTATGTTTTTTCCTTAGTGTTATTAGCTTACATGTTATAATCAAATAATGAAATTATACTTTTCAAATTTGGTTAATTCATCAAAATATAAAATATTTGTTTTTAAAATAAGTTAGGTAGAATTGATTCGGTGAATTCAAAAAACACTGAATATTGACAACATTTAGAAGATTTTTGTTTAGAAATCAATATTAATAATTTGTAGAGCTGACTGTTGCTAATCGAATGAGTAATAAATCTTTGAAATCTGATGAGAAATTATAAGAATTTTGAAAATATTTTTTTAAATTAATAGTATCAATTTGTAAAGAAGATTGTTACAAATCGACTTTTAAAAGTGTTATTCTAAAAAAATTTTGAAAAAAATTGGTGAGGAGGTTTCTGCGAATCGAATGAGTTATAAATTTTTAAACTCTTAAAGGTGACTTCTGAAAATTCCAAAAAGAAAAATAATTTTAAGGGAGTCCATGAATATTTTAGGGGGCAACATTTCTTAATTGGTGTTACGGGCTGACATCATAGTACTGACGATTTTTTATTTTTTTAAAAAATTTAATTTTTTAGTAGAATATGAATATTATTTGTTATAAATAAAAATATTCATAAAAATTGTTCAAAAATTTCTCAAGAAACTTTATAAGAATCATCGAATACGAATAAGCTACTGACCAACTAGTTACTAAATAAAATTAAAAAGTGTTTTGATATTAATATTCAGACCACTTGGGGTTTATATGATTTTGTCTTATGCTGGCTTTAGTAATTTCATATAATACTATTTAATTTACAATCGAAAATTTTCATATATTTAATTTTATATATATTATATGTAAATAATGAATCATGAATTAGTGAAAATGGTAGAATTTATAAAACGTAAAAGCTAGTTTAATAAAAGTATTAATAATAATAATAGTGTGGTAGTGATGATCCTTACCGCTATGGATAACAATAAAATGCTAGTAATTGGTTATTAATAATGTTTGGACATGTGATTATTACGTTTGTTAATGTTATAGATCGTTACTAGTTAGCAAATAAACAGTATATGCTCCCTAGGTCAGTATTATATAATAATACATAGATGAAGGGCAGAACGACAACAATTAAATTGAGCTATTTTCAGTCAGATTGCTATCAAGTTGGGCGTAATGGAACTCTTTTCACTAACAATACAGCTGAAGGGAGGGAATACGTTTGCGTGATTTTTTAAGATTGCCTACTCAACTTTGCTGAAGCAAGTTGTTAAACTCCAGAAGGAAAAGAATATCAATCAATTCATTTTTGAATCATAATTGCCAAGCGTTCCCTCTAAGCTACCTTTAATTACACCTTTAATTAATCAATACCATCTTCTGGAAACAACAATTATGTCTGATCAGTGAAGCGTTTACAATTTAATAGATGCTGCAGATGGTATGGGTCACAGTCACAAAACAGCAAATCACACCTTACATTTTATCGATCATATTACCTGTGCTAACACCCAACGAATCGAGTGGTCATTTAAATTTGCAACGGAACAAATAAATGACACAACGGGACTTATTGTCATATGATAGACCTTATTTGTGCGAGTACATGTTAAGAAATCGTGTGAAAATGAGACAGGCTTATCTTTTCGACATCATTACTCTAAGAAGTCCGCATTTGCATATAGAACACAATTGCACTATTTAGCAGGTTAGAGTCTCGTTCGTTTACATAATTAACTAGACAAATCGCTTCACCAACAATGTAACATTAATTATAGCTGACTATATTTGATGTTAATTAAATCTGAATTTCTGAGATGTTTTTACAAATACATTGTGTATGCTGCAGTAAATGGTTTATGATTTAAATAGTAGCAGTTTTGGTGGTTGAATAAAAATCAAGTACCATTAAAAATACACTTCTATATTGAAATGTTATTTATCTAAAATTTAATTTTCCGAAATTTTTGTTCAAAGTCAATGTTTATTACTAAATTTATTAATAAATTATTGAAATAATTATCAACTAGTTACATATAAAAATATTTATTATATTATCTTGTAATACAATAAACAATTTTCTTTTACAATAAAATTTAATTTAAATTAAAATCTTTGTTATAATACATCAATTTTATAAATCAATCAATTTCAAGGTTTGTCAGTAAATTCAAATTGTAATCAAATTTATTTATTTCAAATGAAAGCTGTTAAAATAACAAAATTATTTTCCGGTTTCAATAGAAATTGCGTGAAGATCACTTCAACTGCTTTGTAAAACTTAATTACTAAGTTACAATAATGTAAAGTCAAAATTTAGTCATAATTTCGTTGGGAAAGATTTCCTGACCTTGAAAGATTTTAGTAAAGACGAAATTTATCACCTCATCTGGACAGCTGCTGATTTGAAACAGAGATACAAAATTAATAAAGAAGTAATTTTCTGAACTGTTTCGATTTGATTTGTCCCCTCATCCACAATTTTAGGTCAATTTCAAACCTTTAAATGGGAAATCTATTGCTATGATATTTCAGAAGTTGAGTACAAGAACAAGATTATCAGCAGAAACTGGTTAGGGAACTTTTTATTACAAATATATCTATTATTATTATCAGAGCCGGATTTACTCTTGAGGGGGCTAAAAATCTTATGGGGCCCTTTTGTAATTTTTTTTAATTAAAAGGTTAATTTGTTTCGTGCTGTTATATAGTTAAAATAATAGTTTAATTTCGAAAATAATATTACGTTTATTCATATATAAAAGATATAATATAAAGTAAAATTCATAAATAAAAAAAATAATAATTTTCAAACATTTTCTTCGAGATTTTTTCTCATCAAAATCTTTAACAGCAACTTTAGAAAGGTATTATATTAAATATAATATGTAATATAATTAAATACTTTTTTACTTCTATTAAATGTAATAATCTGCAAATAATTAAAAGATAATAATACAAAATTTGGGACCCCCGCCAGTCGGGCCCTAGGCTTCAGCCTTGTCATCTAAGGGTAAATCCAGTCCTGATTATTATTATTTCTGCTGTTTTTTAATTATTATTTTATATTATTATTATATTTATTAAAAAGAGCTTGAAGACTATAAATCAGTAATATATTGATGTTTTTGATATTTACTAATTTTCGGCACTTTATTATTATTATTATTATTATTATTATTATTATTATTATTATTATTATTATTATTATTATTATTATTATTATTATTATTATTATTTTAAATAATAAATGCTGCTACCAAGAAATCATCACTTTATATTATATTTATTATTGCTATAAATAGTAATATAAATGTCATTCGATTTTTCGTTGGAATATAATTGTACAGTCAGTGATCAATAGACCAAAACCATTGATATTTTTTGGTGATCTTTCTGTAAAATCCTCAAAAATATAAATTTATGAATTCTTCACAAGATTTCTTGATACTCTAAGTGGTTTACACAGAATGAAAGAATATCTTGATCATTATTTCCATATTGCATCTGCCATGTAATGTTTTATTACTTCAGGTTTTGCATTAATGGGAGCTCATCCATGCTTTCTAAGCTCACAAGATATCCATCTTGGTAAAAATGAAACCATTGAAGATACCGCCAGGTGAATATGAGTTATTATTATTAAACTTGAATTTATTGCTTATCGTAGAGTGCTGTCGAGATTTAACGATGCCATACTAGCGAGAGTATATGAACATATGGACTTGAACACCTTGGCAACCTATGCTTCTGTACCTGTGATTAATGGTTTATCTAATAGCTTTCACCCTTTGCAATTATTGGCCGATATTCTTACTCTTCAAGTAAATAAATTCAATTAATAGTTTTCATTTCAATCAGTTTTGAAGGTCTTTAATATATACAATAAAGCTTGATATAGAAGTTCTTTCCGTATATTTTAAATGTATCAGCCACTGATCTTGTCAAATAATTGTGTAGAGGTTTAGTGGAGTTATATGATATTGGGTTTGTTGGTGAAATAAGAAAATGACAACTATTGATATGACTTCAAGCTTTGTATTCACTTCCAATAACTGTATAAATTTTTATTGATCAGTACGGTAATTAAATATACCAGATTCTTCATACTATGTCTATAAATTATATCTAGGACCTATTGATCAGCATAATTACAATTTACTTTACAGATTACAACCAGGCAGAATTATTGGATAATTTTACAGTTTTAAGGACTTATTACATCACTTCATGAGTAATAACTTTATTCCAGTGGTTCTTAACCTGGGGTCCGCGAACGGGTTCCAAGTGGTCCGCGACACTATTTACAAAAAACTATTATTTTTGTTTGAAGCTGAATAAACAGATTTATAAATAATTATTTAAAAATGTATGTGTTTTACTATCAATTTATTAATTTTTTAACATTTCAGGGGTCCGTCGGTACCAATTATATATTTATGGGGTCCATAAGTTTGAAAAGGTTAAGAACCCCTGCTTTATTCAAAGTAATTTGGATTTACGATCATGAAATTTAAAATGAGCAAAAACAATAAAAAAATGAAATTTAAGTTATTTTCACATTGACAAAAAATCAAAAATGTAAATGTTTATTCCAAATTTCTGTCCTTTCATAAAAATGAAAATAGCAGAGATACCAGGCCCGAGCCAAATCCATTGAGAAATTCAGTTGTGAAATTCAATTTTTTTTATTAGATAATAAAAATCTAGTTGAAAGTTTCTTATCACTTGCATCCAAATAACTTATTCTTTCATAAAATAAAATAAAAAATATGGTGTTTTTTTGACCGATTTTCCGGTAATAATTAGACCGTTAAGAGGTTAAACAGAATAATTAATTAAATTTTATGGAATAAATTTATACAACATTCATATAGTTAAAATAATGGAAATTTATTTATTTCAATATTTTATACTTGGAAAAACTAATAATCGGTAAATAAAAATTAACCAATCAGCAGTGAGCAAAAGGTGAAATGATTTTACTGATAAATACACCAATAATACATCAATAAATTCTGCGGTTATTTCTATATTAAGTTTTTTTTTAATTAAAATTTATTTACTTTTATTATTTAATTTATTGATTGATTTTTACTCATTTTTTGATTCAGGAGCATTATGGGCATATCAAGGGACTCAATGTCGCTTGGGTTGGTGACGGCAATAACAATATGACCCATTCCTATATAGTTGCATGTGGCAAATTGGGACTCAACCTGAAAATCGCTAGTCCAAAGTCCTATGAACCGGATTCCAACGTTGTCAGTTATGGCCGTGAATTATTTGAAAAGGTAATCGTGTGTACATTGCACATTTACAGGTTATTGATCTGCCTGTGAAACGAGCATTTTGCAAAATATTTCACTGAATGCACATGAGTAACTTTTGTTAGCGTGCAGGTGAATCAATCATTCACTTTTGTTTTCCTTGCACACTTATTTATTGATTGGACCGCACAGCGGAACAGTTTCAAATATTTAGAATGACTATAATATTGATTGAAATTTAATATCAATTACAGAATGACTGTAAACTTGTCCTTACGACAAACCCGGTGGAAGCGGTTCACAACAGTCAGGTCGTTGTCACTGACACATTTGTCAGCATGGGCAGAGAAACAGAAAAATTAATTAGATTGAGAGATTTCAAAGGATATCAGGTTAAATGGTGGCAGTGAATAAAATCTTTAATTAACACTTTGTTAAGGTTGATAAAAATCTTGTTTCAGCTGCGTCTCCCAATTGGTGCTTTCTTCACAGTCTTCCACGCAAACCTGAAGAGGTTGCCGATGAAGTATTTTACGACAAAAATCGCTCATTAGTATGGAATGAAGCAGAAAATCGAAAATGGACTGTGATGGTTAGATTTTTAATAACGCTTTATGAATGACAATATATGAGAAGAAAAAATAATTATTAAGTGGAAAATAATAATTATGGTTACTTTGAAATGATTTTCATGAATTGCAATACAATAAAATTAGTTGAAATTAACTCTGAGAGTCACAGGGATATTTGGCCCCTGATTTTGCCTAAATATTAACTGTTCAATGTAATTGGAATCACCAAAGTTAGAAACTAAATTTTTGGATTTATCTTGATCTTTCTCAGATTATATATTATTTCTTTTCTTTCCTTTGTATTATCTTCAAGCCCTTTGTTTTCTAGTGTTGAATTTTTTGTCAACTGTATTATATCTACTCTGATGATTCAGCTCCTCTCTTCTCTTCCTAGATTACTTTTATTACAGAACAAACCAACACGTGAAAATATATCTTCATTGTTTTTAATTATTTTTTTAATATTATTCTTTAACAAACCCCGTGATTTCTTCTTATATGTTTTTGTTTTAGAAATCTTTATTGCACTCTTTATTATGTACATCTGAAGGCCTTCACTGAACATTACAATTCAGTTTTTTTTTATTTTCTTTTATAGCAATTTCATTAAACATTTCATCAATGTTATAAGTTTTTCTGTTATAATTAGGCAATATTCAAACTGAAATAAATCTCACAATACTTATTGATATATAAAATGACTTTTAATAATATTAATATTATAATAATAATAAAAATAATAATAATAATAATAATAATAATAATAATAATAATAATGATAATAATAATAATAATAATAATAATAATAATAATAATAATAATAATAATGATAATAATAATAATAATAATAATAATAATAATAATAATAATAATAATAATAATAATAATAATAATAATAATAATAATAATAATAATAATAATAATAATAATAATAATAATAATAATAATAATAATAATAATAATAATAATAATAATAATAATAATAATAATAATAATAAAATTAATGCATAAACGCACTTACAAAATTGAAACTGAATCATAAAAGTAGTGTATCAAACAGGTCAGAAGAAACTGCCATATACTAATTATATTCACAGAAACAATCATGGAACTAGATATTTTTTGTGAATTTTATTTATGTATACATGTAAAGTTGATTCTAGTTATGAAGTAGCAATTGAAAGGTTTGCAAAGAATCAAATTTTTATTTCATTTCAGAATGGTTATGAGTAATACCCGGCTTCCTATACTGTATTATTATTTGATATACTCTTGAAATATTTTCTCTTACTGGTCCCAGTTTTGATAAATTTCATTCATTGTCACTGGTTTTTTGGTTTAAAAAGATAGCGCTCTTAAAGTTGTTTGATTAATTACTCATTTTTTTGGAGACGATGTTAATTATGCCTTATCTATTTTTACCACTGGTTATACATATTTTTCTATTTCTTCTATATTTTCCGTTTGTTTCAATTAACTGGATTATTGCGTAATGCAGATTACCGCTTTCCTATGCGTCCGGATTAGAGAGGGGGTTTCTGGAATTCACAGGCTCCGCATCTGGTCCAAGGTTTTAAGGATTTGATGTTTCATGAATACAAAATATGTGATTAAAATATGTATTTTATTTAAAAAAAAATATGTTACTGACTAATTAATAAGTATTTTATTTGAATTTCAGGCAGTATTAGTGAACTTGCTATCTGATTATGCGCCTCAATTATCAAAACCGGATTTTGAGTAATGAATTTGCGCAACAGTGATTTTCTTTTTTTCCTCGTTTTTCAATTAGTAATTTCATAAATGCAAAATTTTGTGTTTGTATAAAATGAATATGAATAATATTCTACAAAAAATTTTCATAATAAACATTTATTGTCTGAACTTGGTGTTATATTTAATTACAAATAATTCAGTTTTTATACATTGGTTGCCATAAAGTGACTGGCCAACACTGTCATGAATATATTTTTATTTATAGAAAAAGGGTATCAATTAAGACTCAAATTTTGATTTAAAAAAATAATTCTGTATTAAAATAACTATAAAGTAAACAAACAAAATGTTTAATATAACAATAATAAAACAGAAAACATAAAAAAAAGAATATTTTGAAACTATGACACCAGAAATATCGCTATACAAATGCTCTCCAAAGAACTCAAAATCCAAAAGAATCAAGTGCATGTTTTATTGCTTTTTGTCTTTTTACCGAAATTAATCAAACGCAATTGAAATTATGACTGAAAATAAAAATATTTACACCAGCAGATGAATTTTTTTTTATTAAAACATAATTTTATTCATTGGGTCTCCATAAATTTTAACACTAATCGGATAAAAAACGCATTAGCTTTAATCCCAGTCTGACTTTCCAACTCTCTGTCCCGAAAATCAGTGTTTCTCGTTTACCGCAATAATGTTTTATTAATTTAATAATCAATTTAATAATTTCTCAGTCAAGATCTTTAAAATAAATAGCAATATATGTAATTTGCCGTTGTGTTCTGTTTTTTAATATCAGAGTTTCTCAAAGTGTGCTCTGCGGAACCCATAATCAAATTTGAAATAAAAATTATAAATTTAAATCATCTAAAAATTAAATTATAATTTCAAAAAAATTAACTTATAATTATTATTAATTCATATATGAAATTAATTTGTTGTTTTGAAATATTCAGATTTACTTAATTTTAACTAAAAAAATATGTAACTGTTAACTCCATATATTGTGCTACGCCTACTACTTGGTTTTTCAACGTGTGCTTGAGTTAGAGGATCCGCGAGCTAACTCAATGGGCTTCGCAGCTCAAAAAGTCTGAGAACCGTTGGGTTAAATAAATGCTTTATAATTTTTTTAGCTAGATCTATATTTTTTAAAAAAATTTAAATAAAAAATTGAAAAAATGCTAAATTTTTATTTAGTTCTTTTTCCTTAAGTGAGTCACGAAAAGTAACCAATTTCAAAAGGCGGTCCCTCTCCATTGAATTTTAGGAGTCACTGATCTAGGCTATTGATTTTTAATATTAAATCTACACAAAATAATTAATTTATTCTCTTTTATATATCACAATAAAACAATAATAAAGATTTACTAAAACTGCAAGTGCGCCTTACCTGACATGGGATATAAAACTGAATTTAACAGCATAAAAATCCTCTCCGTATTAACACATTACCGACCGAACAAATTGCACCTGAGTATGAGCTAGCCACCGCGACAACTAGTGACATTCTCAAATGTAGGCAACAACAAAGTTTTTATAAAAATATAAAATAACAAAAAATAATGATGCAGTAATTAATTTTCATATATTTTAATTCACATGAAATAAAATTTATTATTTTTGTAATTTTGTATTGTCTGTAAGAATATTTTTCTTGCTTCCGGTAACATTTAAACAAGTTTGTGTTTCTTTATGTCCATCGGAAGCCTTTTTGGTAGATCATAGAAGGTGTATCTCAGTGGAGTTTGGTAAATTAGGTTTCTATTTTATTCTTTCTATTATAAAAATATTTATTGATAATTGAATGTGATCGAATGAGCGAAATATATTAGAAATATCCTGAAAACTATTTATACAGTACTGTGTTGCATTAGATTGCCAAACTGGGAGATCTTCCCGATCGGTCGACAATGTGTTAATTATGAGATGTCTCTAATGGTAATAAATATTTATTTTATAACAAAAATGTGTAGTTTGCATAATAATTGAAGTGGAAATGGTTTATAGCAGGGTCCTCAAACTTTCAACTATTGGGACTCACTTTTAAAAGCAAAAACCCTTGCGACCACTCAACTTATAAAAAGGACGGAGAGGCAAGTAAAAACACAGGCTTGCCTTCTTTTGTTTTATAATTAATAAATTTAAATTTGAAATTTAAAACCTATCAGAACAAACTCAAAGTAATCTAATAAAAACGCCACCAATCTAAATTTATTCTTAGATACATATTTTGAGATCCTTTGGTTTGAAGTATTTTTCATCACTTTTTAGAAAGTTTATTTATGTCTTTATTAATCCTTCATGGTTGGAAGGAAGAGAAAAATGAAAAGGTGATATTTCAACATGACGACGCATTTCCACATTTTTCAGTAATTGTTAGAAATATTTTCAATAATTAACTTTCTGAACGCAGTTATTGAAAGAGAATTTGATATTCCTGAGTTTCTACTATCTTTTGATCTAATTCCATTAAACTTAAATGTATAAGGTTCTTCGGTTAGGTGAGACATTTGACCAGTGATTCCCAACCACTGTGCCGCGAAATTTTAAAAGTGTGTCACTAAATGATCTCATAATTATATATAATTATACATCATAATTATAATTGAAAACCATTTATAAAATTGAATAAATGAAGTAAATAACTTCACTTTCTCATAAATGGTGGGTCATATTCACCTATGCACACACCAACGTGTATTATAGAGACTTTTGTGTGACCCAAAATTTTGAAATCGTTAAAAGTGTGCCGCAACAAAAAATGGTTGAGAATTACTGCATTAGACAAGAGTCAAATGGTCGCATTTTCAATAAATTTTCACTTTTGAAGGGGTTTTTTAATGTTATGTTTTCTAATGAGTGACCTGTGTAAATAGATTAACGAGATTACTAATTTCCCGATCTATACTAACAAAACAGCGGTCAAAGAATCGAAATTGTTTTGTGTAAATATGACCTTATTGGTCTTGATTGAGTTTTCCTATTATTTTATATTGAACTTGAACACATCGAGTACCAAAGAACTCTTTAGTTGGTCCATATTTGAACAGTGTAATGGCAGCTTTAATCAGTTCATTTTGCTAGTCCCATTTCTCTGCTAAAATCCCTAATTACAATAAATGCAAATCATTTGAAAAATCATCTGAATTTATTCCTCTCGTAAATTGAATTTTATCAGTTTTATATCAAAATGTATAAAATGCAATAAAACCTAAATTAACTCGTTACAGTAAAAGCCTAAAATGTCTCCTATTCTAGATAGTAAGGGAAAGCCATATAAATAAAACCCCGAAGCCATTGAGCACATACTAAAATAGTATAAAATGTCGGTTATTGAGGAAATAAATTTGAAATCCTTTCCGCTTTTTTCAAAGGTTTTTTCTGTTGTCAATATAGCGAAATCCTCTCTGTTGGTTTGCTCGGCTTCAGTTTCATTGGGTTTTGCGTATTGAAATATTGACCACGGTCCAATCAAATACGATATTCCCAAATGCCGCTGGCGGGTGTGGGGACTAGCAAAGTTTCTCCATATATTTGGTGTCAA
Source organism: Schmidtea polychroa (assembly GCA_959609185.1). Classification (NCBI taxonomy): domain Eukaryota; kingdom Metazoa; phylum Platyhelminthes; order Tricladida; family Dugesiidae; genus Schmidtea; species Schmidtea polychroa. The sequence continues at coordinate 7,520 of CAUHTR010001749.1, read as the reverse complement.
GTGCATATCAATTGCTAAATCATCTAGAATCGTGCCCGTTATTCGCTTATAATCTATAGGCTTTTCGGATTTAGTCTCTCGGAGTGCTGTTAATTTTTGTGCTAGATTTCTAGGATTACTAAACCATTGATGGAGCAACCACCAGATTTCCATTTGGCAAACTGGGAATGAAGAGCCGATTTTCTGAAAATATAAATGGGCATTTATTACAGGTACGTAGTGTGTTCATTAAGTACTCGGACTAGGTGCCAAAGGAAACCAATAGGAACGGTATATTTTAACTTAAGAACAACAAGGGTATGTCTGCTTTATTTTTCAAAATAAAACTCAGTGCAAGAGTTGTAAAAAGACATTTTTTAAATAAAATTGAGGTTGGATTTTTTAAAAATCACATCCTGTTGCAAATCTACAGCATTTTGGTAGATTTTTCCTCTTAAATGTGTCTTCATGTCTGAATAGAGAAAAGTGGCTGGGAGCAAGATTTGAACTATAGGGGGGGGGATAAAAGAACAAATTCATTTTTCAATCACTGTCATTGTTTTCGTACTTTTATGAATTGGGGGCGTTGTCTTGGAGGAGTTATAGAGGAATACCACGTAGTTTCTTACAATTAAATCTGTATGTGTTCATGAGGTTTCTGTAAAATGTGGAAATAATTAGCAGACCTTTTTCAGTGAAATCCGTATTAATAATGCCACTGATCTCAAAAATTATCAACATCAATGATTTTTGATGATATGTTTCTGATCTCATCTTCCTTAAACTTGTTTCTACAGAGAATTTTCATTTGTCGAACTCACGATTTGTCTCAGGAACATACATGGATGAAGGGGTTTTATACAGAATAATAATATTTCTGGGGAAATAATCATCATGTTTACCAAAAATGAGGTTTGCCTGGATGTTATTTGATTAAAATCAATTAAATACACTTTTATTGCGGGGTTGGTTGTATGTCTTATATGGCCATAAGCTAAGATTTGTATTAAAAATTAATTTTGTATGGATTTTGGAACATATGCCAACAAGACCGTATCACAGATGGATATGCTAATCATCGATACCGTGAAATTATTTCAAAGCCAACAAATGGTTTATGTGGTAATTTTAAATATTCAGATATAAGTATAACTAAAAAATAGTTGCATTTCTTAACAAATCTTCATCGGAACGGGTAGTTTTAACATTTTGCTAGATTAGCGGTTAATAAGCTGGGCGGGTAATGTAGAGACATACAAATAATTACCTTTTTCTCTTTTACCTTTGTCTGTTTTAAAAATGTATTATTAATTTATAGATCACTCAGATTTTTAGAAATATTCGTGGTTTGTGCTGTAGCAAATATTTTCTTTGTGAAAAGTTGAAGAGAATTTCATGCCCTACAAAAATGATTCTATGTGCTTTAAATGTCAAACCAATGGTTACCGAGTTATTTAAAGAAGATCCCTTAGGCGCATTTTTTCTTACTTCACTGATTATCTCCCATTATGACCCGTGGGTAAAGCTCGTACTGGGACCCGCACAAAAGATATGTATATAAATATGGCTAAAATGGAATAAATGAATGTTTATTACTTAATTAATTGACATTGAAAATTTCAATTTGAAACTAACTTTTATTTTTAATCTACAACATGACATTTATCTTATTTTTTACCTGAAAATCGACTTTTCTCTATTGACTGATTCTTAATTTGTTTAATTAGGTCTTTCTTCAAAAACTGTTATATCCTATATTAAATACCAAAAGATTATTTTAATGAAAATTTATTTAATGGCTTGAATTATATGATAATCGTGTTAGTCGTGACTCATGACTAAATTTTTGCATTTGTATTAAATATATTATTCGCAGCAAAAGGCTTAAATTATCATTTAATTGTTTTTAAATATAATTAATGCTGCTACCAAGTGATCATCACTTTATACTGATTAAAGATATGATTAAGTAGTGATTTTGTGCATACATTTTTTTATTATTATTTTTCTAAATCGCAATACAATCGTTTTATACTGAGTATTTATAATAGGTTATATACATATTTGGATACCGATATATTCTATTATCATTTTGTTAACGAAGTTCAAACGAAACTCAAGAAAATAAAAATGGCATATAACCCATATGAAAAAATAATAACTTACCTTCGTCGCCCCAATCACTCCAATTCGTCCGAGACATGATTTGTTTACTAGAATTATATCTTTATATAGTTCTCTATCATTAAATATAAATTCTCCGTTAATCTTCAGCTCATTGTAACTATATCCTGATCCAATTACTGCTGCGTCTATTGGAATAGAGTTTAAACTTTTCGTATCGAACATTAACTGATTCGACTCGGCTTTATAGATTGTTAAAATTGGATCCCTCAAAACCTTTATGATTTCATTTTTCATAGCAATTTCAATAATTTCCGTTTCGCAGACGCAAAGACGATCTCTTTTAATATCAGGAATGGCATTTCTTTCGTGTAGTGAAACTGGTTTGCATATCTTCTTCCACTAATTAGTTCAAAATTAAGTTTCTATAATATTTACTTGATTAATTTTAATGAAATATTCAAAGGTTTTAATTTATGAAGGTTTCTTTGATTCAATTAAAAACTAAATGAAAATTATCTGACACAAATTTGATTTACAGTGACCATCAGTTTTCACTTTTCCTTCGAAATGCGGGTGAAAACACTTCTCCATAACATTTCTTCATTATATTTTCTTCAAAGTCTTCGTGTTTGAGATCACTAACAAGTTCATTAATAGTAGACTCCTTAACCCTTTGACGACGAATTTTAAAAAATGAAATTTCTGTGACTTTAACGATAGAAATCAGCTATATAGAAATCACGTATATTAAAGAAACTTATTTAGTGATAAAATAATGACAAATATTATGTTAGAAAATATATTTTAATTAATTAAATAAATTGAATAATTAAAATAATTAATATTTTTAACAATTTAATAAATAACAAATAAATCAAAGATTGTGAATGTATGAATGAATTATGTCGGGGCCCATTTTTCCAAGGGCTCTTTTGTCAGAGCCCCTTTTGTCGGGGGTCGTAATATCGGGGCCGTATTATCGGAGCCCTTTGACGGGGTACCGTTTTTTCTCACTCTGCTGAACACTTTGTACCGATAACAGTTATTCGACTCCTAGCGTAATAATCTACCGTATTAGCCCGAATATAACGCGACCCCGAATTTAGAAAAAAAATACTCATAAAAAAATTAAAATTAAGGGAAATTCAATCAGATAAGCGTTTGGTTAGGTAATTAAAAGTAATACATAGGTTATATTCATGACAATAAATTTAATTAATTTAAAACAAAATTTAATAAAAATAAAATGTTAAAAATTGTCGCGTTATATTCGGGCTAATACGGTAATGCGGTATGTTCCATTTTAATTATTTAAATAAATATTAAGTAATTTTTAAAAATCAAGTTCATAAAATCCATATTAAAATTATTTTGTTAGAAATTGATAATTGGTTTGTAAATTAAATAAATTTAAAAGTTAATATTTAAAAATTAAATTTCATTAATTATTATTTTAATTTTAGATTCCTTGAAATGCCGAAGCGTAAATGAACGTATAAAGAAGATTATTCCAAAGAATGGAAGTTTATAAGGAAATGTAGAGATGTAGAAGAAGTAGAATATACATTATAAGTATTATGCATGGCGGTCGAGCAGACATTAATGACCACTTAAAGTCGAAAAAACATATTTGTAACATAAAAACTGCAAGTTCTTCACAAGCAGTAGAATAAATACAGCTGAATTAACTACTGCGTATCATACAATAAAATGTTTTGTCCCATTCATGCACATGTTGGCTTTCATTGCTTCCTGCAGTAGAAAGGATACTAAATATTTTCGATGGATTAAAATTTATTTTTCTTTCTGAGGAAAGAGCTCCGAAAACCTTATTGACGTTTGTCAATAATCCTTTGAGTGAAGTCTGTCTATGGTTCATTCATAGTCAATTGCATGTTTTTGAAAAAGGAATTTAAAAAATAGAAGGAAAAAAGAAATGCTGTATCGAAGTTTATTCAATATTCGAAGAGACGCTAATCATTATTAAGGAAAGGTTCGACGAATGTTTTCTTACAATCAACGTAAAAAATGTCTTACGAGAGAAAAAATATGAAAAATCGTATCCGTATTTTCTTGGATGCCCGTTTGGAAGAAAGTTGAGACCATCTGTTTGTATTTGAGTTGAATTAAATGATTCACTACTCTTTAATCAAATGAGTAACGTTAAGAGAACAATAATTGAAAAATCCACAGAATGGAAGAATGAAAATATGTTATGTTACGAGAAATGGGTAAATCTTTTTAAATGTAATAAACACGTTGAGGAATGTTCCGAAAATATGTCAGTATGTTTTAAATTCCACTTCATGACGCTAATATTGAACGAATCTTTTCTCTAGTGAATGTACATTGGAGAGAGACCATTCTTAAAGTGCTGACGAATTATTATTTGAACTTCCAGGAATTTTATGATTACATTATCTCCAAACTAGAAATTTTAAGGCAAGTCGGGTCAAACAAAAATTATGAATAAGTGACACGTTATGATAAATCGAATGATTCTGATCCAATCTGTGCTTTATAATTTTTTTTTTCATAAATAATTAGAACATGTTAATTCTAACTATTTATGTACTCATTACATGTGCATATACTATATATGTATAGATTTGTAATTGTACTGTATTATTTAAATAAATGAGACTGAGACCTTTTTATGGTGTCCCGGTTTCGTTTTTATAAAATATGGTCACCCTAGTAATGACTAACATAGTTAATGTGCTTTTAAAATCCAATTCAACGTGATTCAGAACTGTAATTGAACGTACTTCTGAGATGAATGGAACGTGTTTTTCTAAAATACAATTTAACGTGCTTACTAGATGTGTTGACGCAGGTATATTTTAAGATGTCCTCTTTTTCTTAACTTCATCTTTTAATAAATTGGAAAGATATTACAATATAATATATATGCATAAAGTGGAGGCACTACACTAACAAATTTTAAGAAAATATTAAATTAATTATTTTACGCCTTGTGAGGTTTTTTCAGTTGAGAATTAAATATTTCAATTTATTAAGATAATTTTAAATTTTAAATATTTGACTATTAAATTAACTTTTAAAATAATTTTTAAATTGGATTTTTTAAGTTGAAATTTTTGAATTGAAAAATTTAAAAATTAAAATAGCTTTTTGAAAGAAGTTTTTTTAGTGAATAATTTTTAAATAAATATATTTTAAATATCGAAATTTTAATAAATGGTTTTGAAAATATTTTATTCAACTCTGAAAATGTGTTTGAAAATTATACAATATTTCATTAAATAAATACTTGGAATTATGACGTTAACTTTTAAACCGGATTAAAAAACTAATTTAGAAGATGTGTTAGCAGCTTCTAATACGCCTCATCATTTGTTTGGCTTTAAACTAGCCAATTTATATTATAGATATCTATAGCAAATCATAAAATCTATAACATGACAATTTTAAGAAAATCTTGTGACATTTATAAGCAGTTTTATGTTGATCTTTTTCTGGCTTCATCCCAGCTCGATTAAGTAAAGTGAAAATGAATCAAAAATATGATCCTATGATATAAATATGTATAAATTAATATACACATATTAAAGTTCAGTTTTAGTTGAGTAATAGCATAAGTTTAAATCTCAATGTGACAGAATGATTACCATTTTGGCAGACTGGTAGTTCTCATTGTGCATGAAACTCATTAAGACCATTCCATTTAATCCACGTTTACCCGCAACCTATAAGGCCCCGTTAACAATTTATGAAATTTAAATTGTTTTAATTATAAATAATTTCAAGAAATTGTTCAATTATTTATAAATCTATCTATTAAAATCAGATTTATGAACTTCGGAAGCCAAAAGGACACTGTCTTCCTTGATTTGTTTAAACTTAGTACATTTCATAGTCAAGCTTTTTAATAAATACAATTTCAATTGAAAAGAAAAAAAGTTCTCATAATAAATAAACAAAAATTTTGACAATTCTTCCACAGCTTGCCAGAATGCTGCCATGCCTGCCAAAATCCTATATTTTGTTTTCCAAAAGAAATTAACTATGTTATCAACATAACTCCGATTAATCAATTAATTAGTTTGTATTTCTACAAACTGTATCAATTTAAAATTATTGGATTTATCGCTACCATTTTATTTTCTACCTGGTCCTCCCTTTTCCCCTCGTTAAATCGGGATTTTTATATTTTTCTTACTTTTACTCAATTTTACCCCTCATTTATTGCATTTTTTGAATTATTAAAGAATTCTGAATTTGAATTTTAAAAGTAATTTTAAATTTTAGATATTTCAGTTACGCCTTTACACAACTATAACAATAAATTATTAGAATTCATCTTATGTCAATTAATTAATTTAAAGTAAAATTTCCATTTTTCTTTAATTCTACTCAATATTCTTTCAAAATTGATAAAACGTTATTGGATGACAAACAGGAAATTTTATTTTTTTTCATTTATTAATATGACCTTGAAATTTAGTCCTATAGTGTGTACAGCGCCATATTTCACACAAACTAGATAAACCTAGATATCTCTAGTGTATGATAAGTATAAAATCATCAAAATTCGAGTTGTACTATATTATACACACTACTATGGGAAGCAAGATATTACCCCCCGACAATACCCCTGACATTATCCACCCAATCATTTATCTATCAATATATATGACAATGTTTTACTTAGATCTAATATTTATAATATCAATTATTAAATTGTTCAAAAATAATTGTGCAAAGTAAAAAAATTATAGTATATCATAGTAAATATAAAAATAAAATGCAATAAATTTTATAAACTACTACAGCTGAATGTTATGTGCAATCCCTCGCAAGAATTCAAAATGGTCTTTATAAGCAAAATCACTAACAATGTTCTCAATCCGATCATTGGAGTCATGATATTTCTTTCGCGAAAGTTCACCAGGATGACCTACAAGTCGCTGAGAAATTAGCACATTCAGAAATGATTGTTCTCTTTGAAGAATTATCAAAAAACGCCAAATGTTTGGATTATCAGTCATAATCGCAGCTGCTTGTATTTTTCGATGTCAACCTTCAATGCTGTTGTTAGTTCGAGGTAACTGATTCTGAACACGACTATGTACATTCCAAACATGAGAAACAAAGGCAGGATTAGCTCTGTTTTGAGGTCTTCATCTTTCGATGTAGTTATCCTCAAAATAATCTAACAATTGATATATTTCTTCGTCTTCTGTAGATTCTCGAAGTTTATCAAAAACTTGTACAATATCAGGAAGCGGCACAAAAGCCATATCGACTACCATTCTAACGGACATTGCAAAACCTGCGTTGTCTTGATATCTTTGCTGAAGTCAAAGAGCTTGTACTTTTCGGTATATGCTCTGAGATAGATATTAAAAACATCTTTGTATATCTATTAGTCCATAGCATTCTGCGACAAA